>JAKGSA010000469.1:27296-68926 GCA_033558755.1 Philaethria dido
TTGGATTACTGAGTGTACTGTACATAGCTCATAAAAATATTAATAAATCACAAACACTTAACTTTCTTCCAACGTTTCAAACTGTTAAGAACTCCTTTATTACCTGCAACAAAAAAAAAACACAAATTACTATAATTGCACATAATTACCAAAAACTATAATACATTTAGAAAAAAATCTTCAATTCGGCGGAAAAGAAGAATACCAAGAGAACAGAGTGTCTTAACACTAGGTTCCCAGGTTTTATCTGCCTATCCTCTTATGTGCAGGATACAGCATAAAGCTAAAAAAATAATTTTGCAAGTTTTGGTTCAATTCCCACTCAGGGGTATGATTATATAATAATAATAATATATTTATTCATTTTAAACTTAGATACATATTATAACATCTTGTAACGATAATAACTACAGTATACAACTGTGTCGCAGTCATTAACGCCGGCCTCACAAGCGTCGTTTCGTAAAGTATTAAACAAAGAACAAATATCTAATACAAAAAGAATAAAATAATTATAAAAGATAAAAAAACTATGCAATAAAAATACTAAAAAGCAAATTCATTATAAATCAAATGTATGAGTGAGTGTGTGTCTGTGTTTGTTTTTTAGGGTGTGAATATGTTTATATCTGGCAAGTGTAGTCAAATTAGGTGGCCAAGAGGTCTTCCGTCTGGTCATAATTCAGTTTTTATAACCAATTTGTTACATTAATTTTGCAATGATGAGTGGTAGGAGGGTAAATATTTAATTTATATCAGGGTTCTAATAACAAAGGCAAGTCCATTTTTAACCAACAAATGCAGCAGTCCATTACAATTCTTAAAATTCCAGTTTAACCGACATAGCTTTGGATTAAAAATTCAGATAAATATGGAAATTATACTAAGGAAATAGATTACAATTAAAAAAATATAGTATTCCTGCATTGTTATCAGTTTTTGGAAATTGCTTTAGCTGGACTTTACCATCTTTATTTTTTATTTTTTTTTAACTTCACGCTGTATCCCGCATATAGGGTAGGCAGAGGGAACCTGAGAACCTAGTGTTAAGACACTCCGTTCACTTACAACAATTCCGTTCCCCACTTTCCGCCAAATTGAGATTGTTAAGTGGCGGAACTCAACGCCGCGCTTTGCCTTGTTACCAAACCCAGAAAACGAAAATACTAACATTTCCTGGAGTGAGAATAGAACCCACAACCTGTCGTGTTTACAGTCGCACGCTTGTGCCTCTGCGCCACGACAGGCGTTCTTTCTATCTTTGTTATTACACCTCTGATATTTAAATCATATAATTCTATAATATAATTCCGGACTGAGAATCGAACCCACACCGCGTTTACAATCAAACACTGTGCCACTGCCTTAACCTATATAATAATAAATTAAATCAGAGCAACTTCAGGTACATTTTTACTAACGACTCCGGCTTATCGATTTTCTCTATTGAACTTGGCTTTCTATACAAACTATACGGTAAAAGCATAAATTGGTACTACCGGTAATTTTCTTTTAAATATTACCTAACCATATATACCGCCATATTTTTTAACCGCATATTAATTTCCTAAAACCAAGTGTTAAGACACTCCTTTCCCCACTTTCCGCCGGATTGAGACATTGCGTGCTGAGTGGCGGAACTTAACGCCGCGCTTTTCCTTGCCTTAAATATTTTCGTTCACACAAACATTCTCCTGACCATATCGAACACAAAAGAAAAGATTTATCCAATTCGGTACAGTCGTTTTGAAGCTGTGCGCGAACAAACAATTCGGCGATTCATTTTTATTTATACTAGTGTCCCCGTTGACGCGTTAACAACGCGTTGCCTAGCTACTTATATGTCACTTTATATAAACATGGATATCAAACCATGGTAGTGTGTGTAACATTTATTTTATTAATTTAATACATTTTTTAAGCATTATTTTAAAAAGATATTATCATTCTGCACTCCTTCGCTATATAAACTATAAGTGTACCAAGTATCATGCTCCTGCGTCCGCGTAATTTTTGTAAGAAGGGGTACAAAATGTTTGCTTCACGTATTAATATATAGATAAATTATTTTAAGGTTTCTCTCGCATAGCACAGTCATCGAAAAGAATCCAGTGTCAAGACATTCCGCACAAATTCAAGACATTGTGTTCTATTAGTCTAAACTTTATATATATAAAACGCTTGCTTTACTAAGTGACTGACAGACAACGTACCAGCAAAACTACTGGCCATAGAAAACTGACATTTGGCAAGTCGGCTCCTTGGGGAGTGTAGGGGAGCACTAAGAGGATTTCTGGAAATTCCTTCAAAAACGGGAAAAAATGGTGATTTTAAGTTTTATAGTCCACGTAAACGAATCCGCCATAGAAAATATTGGCATAGGCTTTCTACGGCGGAATTAGTTATTAGTTATTTGGAGAGCGTAGGAAACACTAAGACAAGATTTCTGGAAATTCCTTCAAAAACTGGAAAAACTGAGATTTTAAGTTATATAATCCCCCAAGTCACAGGATACAAGTAGTACACTAATATAGGAAAAAGCAAAAGCCAGCATTCCATTGCCAGTATTTACAGAATCCTTATTGAAGTATATTTTGTGTTATTTTGCTATACGATACTCTTTGTATAGAGCCATGGGCGGTTAAGGGTGGTTGGCGACTTACCCCCAAACATTCTAGCGAATATATACCTTAACATCTATTAAATTAAGTCGATAATCGCCTAAACATGTTTACAGCTTTTAGGTATTATGTTACAATACTAGAAAGCTACGTGTGTATCTGATTGAGTAGAGTAAATGTAACAAAATATAGAATTATCTCTCTTTTTTCTATCTCTCTCTCTTTCGGAACTTAGTGTAACGAAAATGCGTCACGGTTAAGAAAATAACACTGTGACGACGAAATATTAAAAAAAAACTTAGAAGATCTAACGTTTTATATGTTTCTATCAATGAAAAGCTACCATCACCATCACCATCACCATCACCATCGAGGCATGAAATAACATTTTACTAATATTCTAGCTTCACACTGTATCCCGCACATAAGCAGAGGTTACCTGAGAACCTAGTGTTAAGACACTCCGTTCCCTTAAAACTTCCCTTCCCCACTTTCCACCGAATTGAGACATTGTGTTCTGAGTAGTGGAACTCAACGCCGCGCTCTGATTTGTAATATTTAAAAGAATATTATTTGTAGTACCAACTCGTGCTTTGACCGATAGCTATAATTTGTATTGTAAGCCAAGTTCAATAGAAGAAATCGATAAGCTAGACTCTTTCGTTTACTAATGTTAAGTACATTTGAAGTTGGTATGATTTATTTTTTAATATATGGGTTAAGGCAATGGGACAACGTCTGACTGTAAATGTAGGTTCGATTCCTACTCTGGGAATAGATTATATAAATTATATTCATTGGGTTCGATTATTACCACTCCAGGTTTGGCAACAAGGCAAAGCGCGGCGTTAAGTTCCACCACTCAGCATGCAATGCTTCAACTCGGCGGAAAGTGAGGAATGGAGTGTCTAGTTCCCTCTGCCTACCCTGCTATATGCGGGATACAGCGTGAAGTTAATAAATAAAAAATAAATAAATATTGGAAACCTAACAGATTTTCCATCTATTTCACTATAAAGGTTTAAGAAAACAAACATTTTTAAATTACCTATACTGAAAGGAGTTTCTTAGAAAAGTTCAATCTTTGAATAAGCTTCTTACTGTAAAAGCTCCAGTTACTGCAAGCTTTAAGAGGAAGGTAGGTAAGTAAGTGGGAACTTAATTTCTACATACATACTTAGCTTTACGCTGTATCCCGCATATAGCAGGGTAAACAGAGGGAACCTAGTGTTAAGGCACTCCGTGATAATTAGTAATTGTTTTGGCCAATTGTAGCTTTTTAATAATCAAGATTTTAACAAAAAAAAGAAAACATACTTCAAATAAAAAGTAAAATTATTACGAATAACTCATAAATTACCCATCAGTTATTAACCAAATTTGAATGAAACCACATCAGGAACATTACCTATCATATAAAAAAAACATCATCAAAATTGATTCACCCAGTAAAATCTTATAAAGTAACACATAAAAAAACACACTTCCCCTTTTTTCCAAGCCGGTTAATAAATATTACTAAACAAAATTCCTATTACGGTGTATCGTCCTGCATCTATTTTTAGATACACAAACAAGCGGCCCCCCAATTGTACAAGTCAAGGTCAGTCAGGGTATGAACACGTGACCACCGGGTGACTGACTCAGGTGACGCGTAGTTTTTATGGGCAACCTTCCGTCCATTCATGCGTCAGGTTCGCTGAGACGTTATACTTGTAATAGCTATAGTCAGTCATATTGTGTGTTAATGTATCTTCTTTGTGTAAATAAAACACTTTTAACCAATTTCAAAGAAGGAGGTTATCATGTATCCCGCATATAGCAGGATGGGTAGAGGGAACTTAGTATTAAGACACTCCGTTCCCCACTTTCCGCCAAATTGAGGCATTGCGTGCTAAATGGCGGAACTCAACGCCGCGCTTTGCCTTGTTACCAAACCCAGTAAATAAAAAAATTCCATTTCCTGGACTGGGACCAGACATAATCCATTGTTAAGTTCTACCACTAAACATGCAATATTTTGAATTCAGGTCAAAAGGTGAAAACGGAGTGTCTTAACATTAGGTTCTGCTGGAGTCTCCAACAAAAAGTTAAAGTCATAGTCAAATTATTTGATTCAAAACAAGAAGTTACATGTTCAATTTTTGAACATTAAAAAACAACCAAATGAAGATTCGAACCCACTACCCCACCACAGCCCAAAAAGACACCAAAAACACGTAACAATACCTATTCAAAATAGATCATTACGAAGCATTACGCATAAAAATCTATATATAAACTACTTATTAATATACCAAAGTGAGTAAACAAGAAACGTCATGAACAAAGAATGTCGCTAATAGTATAAAAGTATTTCGTATTCCATACTTGCGTGTTAATTATATTAGACATACATACATACATAGCTTCACGCCGTATCCCGCATATAGCAGGGTAGGCAGAGGGAACCTAGTGTTAAGACACTCCGTTCCCCACATTCCACTGAATTGAGGCATTGCGTGCTAAGTGGCGGAACTCAACACCTCTGCCTTGAAATGGAAACGAAAATATGATATAACAAATATTATAAATATTTAATATTTTCATTACCTGAAGTGGCAATCGAACTCACACCCTGTAGAGTTTACATTCACACGTTTATGCCTCTACGCCAGTACTGGCCTAAATATACTCAATATATTGATATACATATTATCTTCTATAATCCTTTTTATATGTCGTAGCGCAGAGGCACAAGCGTGCGACTGTTAACGCGAGAAGTCGTGGGTTCGATTCCCACTCCAGGAAATAGAATTTTTCATTTCCTGGGCTTGGTAACACGGCAAAACGCGGCGTTGAGTTCCGCCACTCAGCACGCAATGTCTCAATTCAGCAGAAAATGGGGAACGGAGTGTCTTAACACTAGGTACCGTCTGCCTACCCTGCTATATGCGGGATACAGCGTGAAGCTATGTATGTATGTATCCTCTTTAATTTCCAAAGTACTAAATCTCTAGAACAACCCGAAATTAGAGAAAATGGGAACAGAGAGTATAATCACTAAGTGTACCTTAAACCACTAAAAGATCAAAGCGTGAAGGTAATAAAAAATCATCAATAAAATACCGCCCAGTAAATTTCCTATGAAGGAGTGACGTAAGACCCTTGTCAACTAACATGCCATTAATTAGCTAGTATCAACAGCACTTTAGTAGATACAATGTTTTGCACACTTTTTTCCTATATTACTGTTCAGATAATTGGTAAAATGGTGAAAGGAGTGTCTAGACACTCCGTTACTCACTAACATTAAATTGAAACCTATGGTGGTATAGAGGCGCAAGCGTGCGACTGTAAACACGACAGATTGTAGGTTCGATTCCCATTCTAGAGAATAAAAATATTAAATATTTATAATAATCAATATTTGGTAATTTCATTGCATTGCCTCTAGTAACAAGACAAAGTGCAGCGTTGCGTTCCGCCACTCAACACGCAATGCCTAAATTCAGCGGAAGTTGGGGAAAGAAAAACGTGAAGAGAACGGAGTGGCTTAGCAGGTTATCTGGTTGTCTCTGCCTACCCTGCTACTTGCGGGATACAGCGTGAAACTAAAAAAAAGTACAATTGTAAAATTTCCTTTAAAAAAAAAAACAAAATAATTTAAAAAAGAAATGTCCACGTTATAAAATAAGATTAGATACCATCACCGCACGGTCGTCAAGTGCATATGTTTATCGATCGTGTTATTCACTATCTTTACGATATATTTATGTTTACAGTTTTTTTTAGCTTCACGCTGTATCCCACACATAGCAGGGTAGGCAAAAGGAACCTGAGAAACTAGTGTTAAGACACACCATTCTCTTTAAACAATTCCGTTCACCACTTTCCACCGGATTGAGATATTGCGTGCTGAGTGGCGGAACTCAACGCCGCGCTTTGCCTAGTTTCACGCTAATAAATACGTTTGATAGCGATGATTTAAGCCATTGTGGTGCAGTCGGAATTGCTAATACCTATAGTTCTAGATTCGAATTCTTAATTACTAAGGGCGCCAAAAAACTAACCGAGAACGGTTAATCCATATAGCCATTCATCCATTCATCTATTTATCAAACCATAATGAATGAATGGACGAATGGATGAATAAAAAATCCATCTAATCATCCATTTATCCATGTATTCATCCATCCATTCAGCCATTTACAAATCAACCCAATATAAAAAAGTAATTTTACACTAGCAAAACACGATAATTGAAGATAACGTGTCCCAATGGTAAATTGTTAAAAGCGACTATCGTAGGTTGTTTTTACTCAGAGAACGAAGGAGAAAGAAGAATGTGGAGAAAAATATCACTACAAAATGCGGTACTTGTGAAATAATATTCCCTTTTCTTCATTCATTCGTTTTATTCGCAAAGAAACCTTAATTAATAACTTACATAGCAATTTAAATTAATACATACAAAAAGGATTACGTACATAGTAATTTCACAGACAAAATAAATATACGATACGTCACTACGACCTTGAGGCTATGGTGGCGCAGTGGAACAGCATCTGCCTGAAAACGCGATGGTTATGGGATCAATACCCACATGGGGAAATAATTATATTCAAAATAATTTATAATATTTAAAATATTTTCTCCGCTCGGGTAGGACAAAGCGTGGTGTTGGATTCACCACGTAACTGACACAAATTCGAATAACGGAGGGTCTTGACACTAGATTCTATCTACCAGTGGCGAGGGGTGAAAATTTTAGTTAGGCAAGCCGGTAAATTAAGGGAAGCCAATGTATATTTAGGGAAGCCGGTATATATATTTAGGGAAGCCGGTAATTTTTAGGGAAGCCGATATATTTAGAGAAACAGGGAAATTTTATGCCGAATATTTTCCTGGGGACCTTTTTTTTCTAGCTGTCACGCCTTGCGTTACTTTGTTTTTTCGACCTCCACATTGAACTGGCCAGCTCTTTTTTATGTCTCATACTTGTACTTTGAGAAGTTAAGCAAGCGGGTGGGAATCGAGTTGTATGGACGCCTCGCCACTGCTATCTACCTACCAATTAAGCAAAGCGTTATATATAAGTAACTTTATAAAACAACAATTTTACACCTTTTCCCTGAAAACACGATAATCACAACCAATCTAAAATCACCACACTCCACTATCTAAATTCCAGACATTACATATTAATCAGCGGAACTCAACGCCGCGTTTCATCTCACCACATCCAAAAAAAAGGCAACATTAACTTAAACCATTAATACAGCAGCTTCCAAACATTAAAAAAAAAACGTTAATCGCAGAGACAAGCCAAAACACTAACATGGTCCATTAAACATGGAGAAAAAAAAACGACATGGGTTCTTCGAGACGGCTAGGTGTACTGTTGCTAACCAGCATTACACACGCAAAAATACACCTTAACTCTAAGCAATACAATACAAAATCCTATAACTTATTATTAAATAACAAATATTATTCAAAATAATACTTTAAATATATAGAAATAAGGTTAAAATTGTAATAAAGGAGAAGCGCTCCATTTTGCTCATACACGCGACATGATTGAGCGTCAACAAGCAGGAGATACGTTACGAAAATTCGTTAATTATTGTAACAGAGTATAAATCAATTGTTATATATGTTAGGCATGTTGTAGGTTCGATTCCCACTCGGGGACATTATTGCTATTTAAATTTATTTATTTACAGTACATTTTGTTCGAAGCATGTTGACCTTTTTTTTTATTGATGAAGGATGGCAAACGAGCAGAAGAACCACCTGATGATAAGCGGTTTCGCCTTTCGCCCATGGACATCTACAACAGTAGTTGTAAATGCGTTGCCGACCTTGTGTCCAGATGGGAAGGGGAGGAAATAATGTAGTGGCCGCGGCAATTCGCCATCGAAACCACCACACTCTGAGGAAAGGATGGGTGAGAATAGGCAAAATCCTGGGATAGAGAAAACTAAAAAAAAATACAGGGAATGAGCAAGGAAACCGCCGGAATATCAGGTTTTGTCAACTCTTGGACATCTTACTAAGATTCCCTGTGCGGAGACATCCGACGATTCCTGTCCGGACTCGGTGTTGTACTCTTAAAGTTATTGATAAATAATAAAAGAGATAAGGATTGATAATTATTTCATATCTTAAAAATTACTTTCATATTTTTGCTATAAATAGACAAAGCGCGGCGTTTAGGTCCGCCGGTCAAATTAGTATCCAAATCGGTCGTGAAATGGAGAATGGAGTGTCTGAACACTAAACTCAATTAATTAAACAAAAAAATTACAACAATATTCTTAAATTAATTGTATGCCCAACTAATAATATAAAACAACATTACCTACCATAACAAACCAAACTTTATTTCCTATCACCTGGCCGTATTTCTGAGTAACCATTTATTAATACAAAGTTGAACATAAAAACAACAAGGAAAAAGAGACCATGGACCAAATGTATGTACCAAATGTAATACCATATATTTAAATAATAATAAAAAAAATAGTACATAGTACTAACTGAGTTGCGGAACTCAACGCCGCACTTTGCCTTGTTACCAAACCCAGGGAATGAAAAATTCCATTTCCTGGAGTGGGAATCGAACCGACAAACTGTCGCGTTTACAGTCGCATGCTGTGTCTCTGCGCCACGACAGGCGATATTTAATAATAAAAAAAAATCACACAGTTCAAACAAGAAATCACTCAAAAAACACCTCAGCTTCAAGCTTAGCAGGGTAGACATAGAGAACCTAGCGCCAAAACACTCCGTTCTCTTTCCTTGAACAAATAATCCAAACATCAAGAACAATGAGACAGACAGCTAGAATTAATGTAGGCTGAGACGGCGTCGTCGGGTCTGGAGTGCAGTGACCCCATGCGAAAGCTTTGGCAGATTTAAATTGTGCCTATCTAATACTGCGTACCGGAATCTCTGTCTGGCTTATATTCTCAGCTTCACACTACATTCAGAGAGTTTCGCCAGGCACCTCCCTTTCTCGCTTTACATATGTTAAGTATCACAACGGATCCGAAAAATGCGCCTTCGCTGTGTCGCATATAGCGTGGTGGTCGGTAGAGGAAGCAGAGAGCCTAGTGATGCTCGCTTGTTCTCACTTACAACAATTCCGTTCCCCACTTTTCCGCCAAATTGAGGCATTGCATGTTGGTGGCGAAACTCAACGCCGCGCTTTGCATTGTTACCAAACAAGAAATGAAAATACTAAATTTTTACATTTCCTGGAGTGGGAATCGAACCACAACTAACGCGTTTACAGTCACTTGCATGCCTCTACTGAGCGTTAAGTAAGTTAGAAGTAAATATTACTTTCTATTATATTTATTACAAAACCACTAAATCCTATTAACAAAAATCAAATTTTATACCAAAAAGAAACAAATATACAAGGATTTCATTTCTACTACGGTTTATATGGAAACTATGGATACGGATTGGCATAAACAGGCCGGAAGGGACCGCCTGATGGTAAAAGTGGTTACCTTCGCCATGAACATCACAACACAAGGAATGTGCTAGATGCGTTGCCAACCCTGAGGACTAGATGAGAGGGAGGATATGCAGTAGTCCGCTATCGGAACCACCACATTTGAGGAAAGGATGGGTGAAAAGGAAAACCTGGCTTACATGCCATCGAACCGGAACACATCATAAGATATTTGGCAGTTTCGTGCTTTGACATGATAGTGGTCACTTGAGCCAGACGGAGGACGAACCTCCTACCACCAAAATATTAGAAAGAGTCTCTCCACCCCTAGACGAATGGCTTAGATTAACGTTATATGTGGAAGATTGAAAGATATTACGTATCTTAAGACTTAGCGAGAAGCAAGCCAATGTATTAATAACTTTTAGAGCTGAAAATTTTGTATTTTATTAAAACTACTGATTTTTTACATTATAACTACAAGAAACAGCCATTTTTTATTTTTATACATAGCAGCAAGATAGTGAGAGAGTATAGTGTCAAGATATTCCGTTGGTCATTTTCTGACCGAAATCAAACCATGCGACGTTTAACGCCGCGTTATAATGCTAGATAAGTGAAAATAATTTAAATATTATTTTCGAGTGGAAATCGAAATCAATCTAACAACGTTTCAGACACTGTCTTGCTGTACCACGATGACAGATTCGGAAGCTCTCTAGATAGATATCGTAGGAATGTCAGACAACATAAATAATTTTAATATTTTTTTCTTTTTAGTATTATTTTCTATTCATTGATTGTAATTTAATAACATTTTAAAACTAATTTTGTAAAAAAAGTATGTCTTGTCCTTATAAATGCATGCGGTATTCACCTTAAAAGGTAATTTAGCATAGCATTTAGCTAGAGGAATAAAAACAAACTATTGTAAAATTATATCCAATGTAATTACCACTGGTGAATCTAATAAATAAATAAAATAAAAATAAAATGACCTCAAATAACGGGAAGTATCCAATGGTTTACGTATTACAGGGAGAGGAGCTCGAATTAGTATCTGGGACTTACGACTCAAGTATATGTTCTACTAGCCCTTTTAAAATGCATTAGGGATCACTTCAAATGTCGAATCATTTCTCAACCTAATTTAAACATGAAAAAAATCGTAAAACTCATTGTGGGTTCGATTTCCATGCCAGGAAATGAAAGTATAAAACAATATTTAGTATTTTCATTTCCTCCCTCTGGTTGCAAGGCATAGCACGACGTTGAGTTCCGCCTCGTCGCCTTACGTGGAGAACGTAAATGTTAAAGGAGAACGGAGTGTCTTAACACTAGGTTCTCTAGTTCCCTCTGCCTGCCCTGCTGTGTGCGGCATACAGCGTGGAGCTAAAAAAAAAAAAACCTCATAGACACACACAATAAAACGCTAAAAACTTACAACTTAATCCTTCAACCAATTGAAAGCACAAAAATGGTATATAAGATTTGTTTTTTTTTTTTTTTTTATGGATAACGGATGGCAAATGAGCAGAAGGACCCTCACCTGGATGGTAAGTGGATACCGTCCATGAAGATCTGCTACAACACCAGATGTTGCAGATGCGTTTATAACCCTGAAGGGGATACAAGATGGAAGAGAGGGGAGGACAATGTAGTATTCCGTTTCTCAGGGAACCACCACATTTTGGGGGAAAGGATGGGTAGGGAATGGGGAAAACCCCTTGGCTTCACATGCCATCGAACCGGAACTTATGCTTGGAACATATCTTATTTGGCGGTTCGTCTTTGACGCTGATAGTGGTCGCGGAAGCCCAGACGGAGGACGAACCTCTACACCAAAAAGAAATAATATGATTATTTTTTCTAAGTTAATATTGTACATGATGTCAATTAGTTGCAATGTCTCGTATATAGTTTTTTGTTCCACCGCTCACTATTTTTCTTCTTGATATCCACGCTTTTGGATTTGTTACTTTCTCTTTATATTCTTATAGTAATAAACGCGTTGATACAGCTCTGAAGTTATTTCACTTAATCATGAAAATACTACCTGATTTAGTGGACAAGATTCAAAAATTCAGACACACACAAATATATACATAAACCTTTGTAAACAAAGTATGTATGTATGTAAAAATATAAATAGTACGTGGCGCACCTTACACGACGCCGACTGACGGACGGGTGTATTTCTGGTAGTGCAGCTTGCCAGCGAAAAGTAGTCACCAATAAATTATTCTGATGCCTTTGCGAAATGAGATTTGCATTTTTTTTGCTTTTTTTTAACTTCACGCTGTATCCCGCATATAGCGGGGTAGACAGAAGGAACCAGAGAACCTAGTGCTAAGACACTCCATTCTCTTTCTACATTTCCGTTCCCCACTTTCCGCCAAATTGAGGCATGGCGTGTTCAGTGGCGAAACTCACCGCCACGCTTTGCCCTGTTACCAAACCCAAGAAATGAAAATACTAAATTTTACATTTCCTGGAGTGGGAAACGAACCAACAACCTGTCGCGTTTACAGTCGCACGCGTGTCGCGCGCCTCTGCGCCACGACAGGCGTCATTTTTTTGCTACTATTCCCAATTTAGTGAACAATTAGAGAGAGTTTAGTGAAGTAAAATCTAGTGACTCGTTTTTTAAGACCACGCACTTGAAAGGCAGCATAGGAGGATGTTTTAAAATTTGGTTAGATAGAGAGAAGACAATGGAGGAGAGCATTAAGGGGCCCGTTAAGTTACACTTTACACTTGGATCGCAAATTCCACGCACTGTTTCGAGCTCCTCTCCCCTTGCAATGCAATTGGACCGAAAACCACATGAAATGTAAACTAAGGAGTTTCTTGTCTTTTATATATCATTCCTTTATCCCAAAAAACAGTGAAAATAGTAAATAAACATTACTACCGCTAAAATTCGAACCTAGAACAACCGTCACCTACAAACAGACTCATCGTCTAAGTAATATTTTTGACATTTTAAGACTAATATAGTACCTTTAGAGGGAAAAAGGAGGAAAAAGCGTAAAGTTAAAAATATATACAAATATATACTGTCTAGACATAAGCTAAGCTTAGTAACAACTGCGAGGAAAAAAATCTAAAAAAAATAAAGATCTGCGTTATCAGAACAAATCCCAGAATTATTTAATTTAACATCTATGATTCATGGTGTATTTGCCATTGTTTAAGACGCATGTTATCAGTAAGTTAGATAGGAACTGATTCAATTTCACAATTTATAAGAAATATAAGAATAGTACATACATACATACATAGCTTCACGCTATATCCCGCATATAGCAGGATAGGCAGAGGGAACCTAGTGTTAAGACACTCCGTTCCCCACTTTCCACCGAATTGAGGCATTACGTGCTGAGTGGCGAAACTCAACGCCGCGCTTTGCCTTGTCGGTAACCCAGGAAATGAAAATTTCCATATCCTGGAGTATGTATCGAACCCACAACCTGTCTCGTTTACAGTCGCACGCTTGTGCCTCTGCACCACGACAGGCGATAAGAATAGTAGAAAAAATAAAGCACGGCAAGTGAGTTCCTGCACTCAATACGCAGTTTCGAGTACGGGCGGAAAGGGACTAGATACTAGGGGACTTGACACTAGGGAATATCTGACTAAAATCATATTAAAAATATATAATATTAAATTTATCACCTATAAAAAAAAAAAAACAATATGGGTGTCACAAAAAAGTCGTTTCATTCCGTAATTAAACTATAATAAAAAATTAAACAGACAAATAAAATGCACTAAAAAGTATAATTATTACAAATAACACATAAACTACTCGTTGGATATTAACAAAATTTAAAAAAGACCAAATCAGAAACACTAGCTATCATATAAACAGAGCGTCATCAAAAATGGTTCACCCAGTAAAAAGTTATACGGTACTATAATTAATAGCCTACTCCTTTTTGGAAGTCAGTTATAGGCGATCACCAGTCAACACATACAATACTGGAGCACAAAACAATTTGTATGACACATACATACATACACTTGAAAAACAACAAAAAACCCCAACACGCACAAATATTTAAACCATATAGATAACAAGAAATCATAATACAAACGCCTACTAATATTATAAAGGTGAATGTAAGTTTGTTTGTTACACATTTTAACTCCAAAACCACTCAATCCATTGTGATGAAACTTTGTACACATATTCTTAGAGATATTAAAAGTCAAAGTCAAAGTCAAAATATCTTTGTTACATAAAAATGCTTAACATTTACTTGGACATGTCATAAAAGTAGAAAAAAAAAATGCAAAACAAAATAACCAAAAAAAATGTGCAATTTTGACTTGAAAAAAGCCCGTTCAAATGGTTGAGCTCATACAGGCAAAGAAACTCATGGCCACTCTTTTTAATTGCCAGTATTTGTTACAAATTACAATTAACAATTTTAACTTAGAAATAGAGCAACTCATAAAATAAATAAAGTATAAGTGGACCTAGTGTTAAGACACTGCGTTCTCTTTTAACACTTTCGTTCCCCACTTTCCGCTGAATTGAGGCATTGCGTGCTGAGTGGCGCTCTGCCTTGTTACCAAAATGAATGACAATGCCAAATATTATTTAATATTTTCATTTCCTGGAGTGGGAATCGAACCCAAATCCTGTTGCGTTTACAGTCGCACGCTAGTGCCACTAAGCCACGACAGGCCTAAAACGGAATATTCTTTATAAAAAAAATTAAAAAAAATACCAGACATGATTGTTTGTCAAACAATCTAAAAATGTATCTACTTCAAAGCCTTCAAAATGAACGCGTATACGCACTATGCACTACAGTATATAATATGGACTACCAGGTGAGCAAAGCCGCGAGTAACAGCTAGTAACATATAATAATAAATAACATAACTAAATATGGGCGTGAAAATTTTATACTCCAATTTAGGATCAGATGGCGGGGAATGCGCGGAATGTCGCTTCAAGACCAAAGTACCGTCAGATTCATCTTTTTGTACGCCGGATGGCGATTCGAATCCTTTTCAGTGGGGAAATAATGTGGGGTGACTAGTTTTATAACCTGTCTTTGTCTGCATTAAAATTTGAGTATTCAATATATAAGTTAACGCCTGTCGTGGCGCAGAGACTACAAACGCGACAAGTTGTGGGTGCGATACCCACTGCAGGAAATGGAAATTTTCGTTTCCTGGGTTTGGTAACAAGGCAATGCGCGGCGTTGAGTTCCGCCACTCAGCACGCAATGCCTCAATTCGTCGGAAAGTAGGGAACGGAGTGTCTTAACAATAGGTTCGCTCTGCCTACCCTGCTATATGCGGGATAAAGCGTGAAACTATGCTTGTATAATGTTGTTCACCCAATAAAAGGTTATAATGTAACACAGTATGATTGCACAAAACACATACATACAGTCGAATTGGGAACCTTTTCCTTCTTATACTATATATTGGGAATTACCTTTTGAGAATGTACAATAATTTATGAAACTTCTCAGAGATAACTAGTATTTAAGTAAAATTAGATATAGACATTATAAATGAATCACTAAAGGGTAATCCCACAAAAAAATCGAAGTATATATAATAATTATTCAATCTATATATAAATACGTGAAACAACAAGGGGTACAAAGGGGTAAGAAAATTACGAGGACCAAAGTGCATGAAATTTGGCACACTTTAGTCTTTATAGATGAGTGCAGAATGATAACATTTTTTATAAATAATGCATAAAAAGTTAATTAAATGAACAAAATAAATGTTACACACAGTACCATGGTCTGACATCCATGTTTATATAAAGTGACATATACATTACTAAAGACAACGCGTTGTTAACGCGTCAACGGGGACACGAAACTACTGCCTATAAGAAAGCTGAAATTTCACATATTGGCTCCTTGGGAAGTGTAGGGGAGGACTAAGAGAGGATCTACAACATTATAAATACAAAAGTTTCTAAATATGAGGTGTATGTTTGTCTATCACGCAAAAACTACTAACCAGATATAGATGAAACTTTACTTAAATATAGCTTATACATTAGAATAACACATGGGCTACAATTTACATACATTTAATATAATTTAGCAATACATATATATAGATACCTAAGTATCTAGTCATACAAATCTTAACATAAGTATTTCCAATCAATTTCAACCCTTAAAGTAAACATAATAAGATCTAATATTGTTTAAATATAGTTTTCTCTTGTAAGTGCGCTTTGAATAGCTTGCATTCCAATGGTCAGTCTGTACTCTGTAGCATCTACTTAGTTACTGCATCTATTTACTTTAAAATGATAACTGCATAGTTATCGCACAGATTCCGGGAGATGCGGGTTTGAGTCCCGCTACAGTTCAAATTTCTATATGTTTTCTAAAAAGGTTTTTTTATTCTAAGTAATGAACATTAGTTATTAAGTGTTAAAATATGATAAATAGGAAATTAAATCTTAGTCGTGCATCTATTATCTTAGGTACAAGCGTCCGACTGTACACATGATATGTTGTGGGTTCGACTCCCATTCCAGGAACCCTAAAAGTTTAGTATTTTCATTTCCTAGGCTTGGTAACAAGAAAAAGGCGACTGAGTGTCGCCACTCAGCACGCAATGCCCCAACTCGGCGGAAGGTGGGGAACGGAGTGTTTTAACACTAGGTTCCTAGGTTCCCACTGCCTACCCCGCTATATGCGGTATACAGCGTGAAGCTAAAAAGAAATCTTAGTATAATTATAATGAAAAATTTATTTCAATCATATAAAACTATAGAAAAACAAAGTTTTACAAACACAAGAGCTAATAACGATCACTGAATTAATATTGGACCACATCAGAAAAACTAGGTTTCATCACCCAGTAAAAAGTCATACATAAACACACAAAAAAATCCCTAATTGAGACCCTCCTTCTTAAAAGTCGGTTAAAAACGACAAGATACAATCTACCCAGTACCCAGCATACAGCGTATTGGACAAACGCCCAAACCATGTCACTACGTGAAGTAAAACATAACATCAGATAAGACGCGTTATCATTGATGCAGATAAACGAGTAAATATTTTGAACAAACATGCCCTACATTTTGATTTAAAAATTGTTTTTTTTTTTTATCTTCACGCTGCATATATATATATATATTTTTATTGATGATAACGGACGGCAAACGAGGCAGAAGGACCACCTGTTGGTGAAGTGGTTACCTTCGCCCATAGACATCTACAACACCAGAATGTTTGTAGATGCGTTATCACAGCCTATAGAGGATACTGATGGAAGGGGAGGACAATGTAAGTGAGATCCACTATCCAGGGGAACCACCACATTTTGGGGAAAGGATGGGTAGGAAGGGAAAATCACAAAACACATGCCATCGAACCGAACACATCATTAGATATTTGGCGGCTCGTCTTTGACATGATAGTGGTCGCGAGCCAGTCGGAGGACGAACCTCCTACCACGTAACAAAAGCATAGCAGGGTAAGCAGAGGGAACCTGTGAACATATTTTTTTTTTAACTTCACGCTGTATCCCGCATATAGCGGGGTAGGCAGAGGGAACCTGAGAACCTAGTGTTAAGACACTCCGTTCTCTTATGACAATTACGTTCCCCACTTTTCGCCGAATTGAGGCGTAGCGTGTTGAGTGGCGGAACTCAACGCCGCGCTTTGCTTTGTCACCAGAGTAAGAAAATGAAAATACTAAATATTATTTATTATAAATATTTTAATATTCTGAAGTGGAAATCGAACCCACAACCTGTCGCACACTTGGGCCTCTGCGCCACGACAGGCAACTGTGACTGAGTATAGGGAGTGGTTGCTATAAAAAAATTAAAAAAAACATACGACTCATAGTTGATCAATCGTAGACAGTAATTAGTGTCAAAACACTCCGTCATTTACTATGAACCCTAAATTGAGACAACTGGTGTTGAGCGGCAGAACTCACTTTTTATGAAAATTACGCGGACGGACGAGCATGAAATTTGGCGCACTTATATAGTTTATATAGAGAAGGAGTGCAGAATGCATTTTTTTTTTAAATAATGAATCAAAAGTATATTAAATTAACAAAATAAATGTTACACACACTACCACGTTTTGACATCCATGTTTATACATTAATAAAGACAACGCGTTGTTACCGCGTCATCGGGGACACTAGTATATCTAAATCCAAAAAACTAAAATAGAATCAATGAGTGATTAGCCACTCAAAACAGGTGTCTAACTAAAAAGCGTTACATCGCTCAAACATTCACTGGGCCAGAAAACCAGTATATCGATAAAAACTACTTGTAATCAAATATAGACTTAATTCCATTAAACATAAGATTCCTTTTAAAAAAACAAATAATTGAACAAATTAACCATAATTAACCTTCAAATACAGATAAAAAAATATTTTCGGCGTCAAAACAAATATCGAATCGAACGTTAAAAACAATACATACATACATTGCTTCACGCTGTTTCCCGCATAAACCAGGGTAGGCAGAGGGAACCTAGTGCTAAGACACTCTGTTCCCCACGTTCCGCCGAATTGAGGCATTGCGTGTTGAGTGGCGGAACTCAACGCCGCGCTTTGCCTTGTTACCAAACCCAGGAAATGAAAAATTCAATTTCCTGGATTGGGAATCGAACCCACAACCTGTTCGTTTACATTCGCACGCTTGTGCGTCACGACAAGCGTTAATAACGCTACATATATTTGTTTACTATTGCATAATACACGATCAGCGTTGCATACTAGTAATACTACGCATCTATTGATTTATTCGATATTGATATCTTTAAATAAACATTTAGTGGTAACTGCAACTTTTGACCGACTTCAAAAAAGGATGATGCATATTTTTTACTGTATGAACCAATTTTGATGTTTGCTTTAATTATATGATAGCTTTACTTCAGTTGTTGATTCATTTAAATTTGTTAGAATAATTGTACCTTTTAATGCATTTTCCTAAAAGTCAGGTATTTTTTTTCATAAATATTGTAAAAGTAAGGCGCAGTGGGAAAGCGTGCGACTGTAAACGCGATTGGTTGAGGATTCAATTCCCAAACGGGGATAAAATATACATTTAGAAATTCGTGAATTTGGGGTGCAAAGACTCGCTAAGCCGAGTCTAACACTACGGATCTGACAACCATACTATGCGGAATGAAGCGTGAAATTGTTTTATACATAATAATTTTTTAATACGTAAAAAACCCTATTTACTGTTAAGGTTACTCCATATTCAACTATCTGAACATTGTGTGTTAAATAACGTAACTTAACACCGCACCTTACTCTAACAGAACCATGGAATATATTCATTTCAATAGAATTCTAAAGACTTAGTTAGTGTGCCTCAATAACATCATATAACTAAGTCTAGACTAAAATAATTGTTTGTAAAATCCAAGGCCATAGTCGCCTGTCGTGGCGCCGAGGCACAAGCGTGCGACTATACTCGTATACGCGAGAGGTTGTGGGTTTGATTCTCAATCTCCAGGAAATGAAAATATTAAATAATGTTTAATATTTTTACTTCTTGGGTCTGGCAACAAGGAGTCTGAGTTCCACCACTCAGCACACAATGCCTCAATCCGGCGGAAAGTAGGGAACGGATTAGCGGAGTGTCTTAAAACTAGGTTCCCAGGTTCCCTTTGCCTATTTATGTGCGGGATACAGCGTGAAGTTTATATAAAAATAGACCATAGTGGCGCAGTGAGACTATGTAGTTTTCAGTTTGATTCCTACTCCAGTTATTGTTTCAATTACAATTATTATGATATTCTAGCTTTAGTAAGACAAAACGCGGCGTTAGGTTCCGTTACTTAACACACAATGTCACGGTTTCAAGCAAAAAAAGGAAAAACGGTGATAATTACTAAAAAAAATTGAATGCTCAATGCCTCAAAGTTAAAAGAGAACGGAGAGTCTTAACACTAGGTTCCCTCTGCCTACCCTGCTATGTGCGTGATACAGCGTGAAGTTACATAAAAACAAATAATAGATTTATATATTTATTACGTCAAGTCTACATGAAATAAACATACATACGGCCATTCTTATGTCGGACAAGGACGACCCAGACACGGTTTTTAGCGTGACATAAATACTAGCTTCTAGATGTTGTAGTTGTGGCTAGTATTTAAGTAGTATAGTAGAAAAATCCTCATATGTTATACAAGGTATTTGCCGCAGCTTCCCTCGTGTGGTCAAAGTCAGTCCAAAGTACATACTGTATGTAGTCTATAGTGCGTTAATTTGAAAGCTTTGCTACTTTCAAAAGTATCTTAATTTAATTTTTTTTTACAAACAATCGTCTCTGTCAAAACATCATCTACCTGCCAGTAAAAGTCTCGTCAAAATCAGTCCAGCCATTTCAGTGATTAGCCGGAACAAACAGACAGACAGAGAAAAATTGTAAAAAATATTATTTTGGTATATATACCGTAGATATATTCATATGCAAGTAGTAAAAAGCCGATTATTTTAATATTACACATGGAAATTTCAATTTTATTTATAGAATAAATAAAATTGAATAGATGAAGAATGTGAAGCTTAGTGTTAAGACTCTCTATTACTCTATTTAAGTTAAGTGGCAACGCATGGTGTATAAGGCAAAGCTCGGCGCTGAGTTCCGCCACGTCTTAACATTAGGTTCCCTCTACCTACCCTGTTATATGCTAATGACAACGCGTTGTTAACGCGTCAACAGGGTCACTAGTGATTACAAAAACTCCAAAAATTTGTCAGATATCAACAAAAATTAAAATGGGACTCCAAAAGCACTACCTATCACATAAAAAAGGACCATCAAAACTAGTTCACTTAGTTTACATAAAAGTTATACACAACACATAAAAAAGTCAATTTGAGAACCACTTTATTTCTAAGTCGGTCAAAAAAACACCAACCGCCATACAAGACAGTCTCGAATGACCGTTACGTAACAACGCAGACGCATAAACACTTGCTGTCACGAAGTAAACAAGTGTTCGGTCTACTACTTACGTACATGTTATAACCTAAATACATGTTCTAAATTATCTAGTAGAATAGAATAGAACAAAATAGAATAGAAAACAAATTAATATAAAAAATTATAGACGCGACAGGTTGTGGGTTCGATTCCCACTCTAGGATGTGTAAAACATACATACATACATAGCTTCACGCTGTATCACGCATATAGCATGGTAGGCAGATAGAACCTAGTGTTAAGGCGCTCCGTTCTCCACTTTCCACATTTTTTGACATGTAAAAGTTTAGTATTTTCATTTCCTGGGTTTGGTAACAAGGCAAAGCGAGGCGTTGAGTTCCGCCACTCAGCAGGCAATGCCTCAATTCGGCTGAAAGTGCGGAACGGAGTGTTTTAACACTAGATTCTCAGGTTCCCTTTGCCTACCCTGCCATATGCGGGATACAGCGTGAAGTTTTAAAAAAAATGTTAAGTCGTCTAATCTCTATATTCTAGGCTAGACGCAAAGTTGAATGACCTAATTTGATAACACTATCTGATTGTTCTATAGTACATATTGTACGTACAGTGCAAATCTAAATCTAAAGATAACACCATATAAGAAAGTTCATAATTAAAAAAAAAACATATTTAGAAAACGTATAAAAATTTGACCGCAGCCGGGCTCGAACCCGTACCTGAATGACTCCCGCTGCTTTAAATTTTTTATACATTTTTCAAATATGTCTTTCGTTTCCAAAGTGTATGATTAACACTTTAAAAGTATTATTTATTTAAAAAAAAATTGCGTAACTTAGCTACAATTATTTGTATTCGGTACTTTCAGGTTTTTTTATTGGTAGTCAGGAGAGATCCTAGCATCAAGATGTTTACCGCATTCTGCCTCAATTGGAGACACTGAGTTTTGAGTGGCGAAACTCAACGCCGCGTATTGTCTTACCAGAACGGGTAAAATGAAAACAATTTAGATATTATCATTCCACCGAGCGGGAATCGAACCTAGCTACGTCTTATATACCATGGTGGCGGATAAGAGAGCTATACTATGAACGTTATGGGTTCAATCCCACTCGGGGAATAAGCAATTTAAAGTTATTTTTTTAATTCTACCACTCAGCATATAACCTCACCAAAACATCCTCACCAAATCAAAAAAAAACCCAAAACAATTATTAATTACTATTTGGCAGAAAGTGGGGAACGGAAATATTAAAAAAGACAGTGTCTTACACAAGGTTCTCTGGCACCCTCTGCCTACCCTGCTACATCCGGGATATAGCGTGAACCTAAAAAAATAATAATACATACATACATAGCTTCACGCTGTATCCCGCATATATCAGGGTAGGCAGAGGGAACCTAGTGTTAAGATACTTCATTCCCCACTTTCCGCCGAATTGAGGCATTCCGTGCTAAGTGGCGGAGCTCAACGCCGCACTTTGCCTTGTTACCAAACCCAGAAAAAGAAATAATAATAGATACTAGTAAATATATAAAAAAAAACACCATTCAAACATACATGACAAATTAAATTTCTACGAACGCGGTATACAGCAACGTGGTAATGCGTCATTGGCGTGACGTCATACACACAGTCATACATACACGTTTTCCAATCTTGATTCAACATTATGTTATCTGATTAATTAAAAAAACAATGCTACCACTAAACCGCGTGAATATATTGATAAGTCGAGTCTATAACCGACTTTAGTAAAGGAAGTTATCAATTCGACTGTATGACATAGAAAAATGTGTGTTAATTATATCTATTTACTGGGTGAACCGATTTTGATGATTTTTTATTTATATGATAGCTAGTGCTTCTGATGTGGTCTCATTTAAATTGAGTTAAGATCTGACCAGTAGTTTTGGAGTTATTCGTAACAATTTCACTTTTTAGTGCATTTTATTTGAAGTTGGTTCCCTTAGTTTTAAAAGGTTTTATTAAATATTAATAGGCATTGGGGTTACTTCATATATGGGGGTGAATAAATTACTAGAAACACAATGTGTAGCAAATTCAACATTTTCATCCAAAAAAAATATTAAAATTACAGTTAAAATTTAAAATAGTCTTAGCGGAGTAGAGAAATGAAAATAATTTAAACATTCCTCTGAGTAGAATTGGAACCCACTACCACAAGCATTTACAATTAGAATCTGTCCCACTGCGCCACAATGGCCTCTAACAATAAAAAAAATATAAAGGCACAATCTTAGTATTCAATTGTATTACCTTAATACATACATACACACATACATAGCTTCACGCTGTATCCCGCATATAGCAGGATAGGCAGAGGGAACCTAGTGTTAAGACACTCCGTTCCCCACTTTCCACCGGATTGAGGCATTACGTGCTGAGTGGCAAAACTCAACGCCGCGCTTTGCCTTCTTACCAAACCCAGCAAAATGAAAAATTCCATTTCCTGGAGTGAGAATCGAACCCACAACCTGTCGTGTTTACAGTCGCACGCTTGTGCCTCTGCGCCACGACCGACATATCATATCTAATATATAATAGTAAATAATTGTACTACATATCAATAATACCTAGAAGCTAAATTATTTAATGATAAAGATGATTGCATCATCAACATTTATAAACAAACATGTTGCTTCTTCCTAACTTTGTTAGATATGAAAATTGGCAATATTGAGCTAAATAAAAAAATGATTTTTTTTTTTTTATGGAAAGGACAAGGCAAACGAGCATTCGGGTCACCTGATGGTAAGTGATCCCCGCCGCCCACGGCCCCGTGTAACACCAGAGGAGCTACAGGTGCGTTGCCGGCCTTTGAGGTGGGAGTAGGCGCGCTTTTTGAAGGTACCCATTTCGTATCGACCAGGAAAAACTGCCGCAGGTAGGCCATTCCACAGTTCAGTGGCACGTGATTACGAATAACTCCAAAACTACTTGTCAAACTAAATTTAAATAGGACCACATTATAAGCACTAGCTATAATATAAAAAAGAACTATATAAAATTGGTTCACCTACCTGGTGGTAATAAGTTATATTGTACACACACAAAAATACAATCAAATTGGGAATCTCCTCCCTTTTTAGAACACATAGAGATAATAAGCTCTATAACTCTTATCAGCCTAATTCAAAGTATATCATAGCTTCACGCTGTATCCCGCATATAGCAGGGTACGCAGAGGGAACCTAGTGTTAAGACACTAAGTTCCCCACTTTCCGCGGAATTGAGGCATTGCGTGCTGAGTGGTGGAACTCAACGCCGCACTTTTGCCTTGTTACCAAACCCAGGAAATGAAAACTTCCATTTCCTGGAGTGGGAGTCGAACCCACAACCTGTCGCGAAAATAATACAATAAAAAAAATTAAGTGTTAAGACACTACTCTCCTTTCCCTGTTTTCTATAAAAATAATCCAACAAAGCATTTTGTCTTACCAGAACATGAAAAAATATAACTATTACCTCAGACAGGAATTGAACCTGCACGTCACAATCATTGAATCACACACAGTATTATTAGCCACAATAACATTTAATTACAATTAGTGTACTTAATTAAAATTAAATTATACAAGGAAAAATATAATTTAATTATAGTTAAAAATATATTTAACATTACTAATAATAAAGGTAACCTAAAAATTAGTCATATAAACATTTATGTATATGGAATGAATAATCTATTTTTATACTTTTAAATTAATAAAAAGGACAATCATTTGTTTCCATGCGATTGCCACTCCTGGAAATGGATTTTTTTACTTCATGGGTTTGGTCTTAACTCTAGGTTAGGTCTGCCTACCCTGCTGTATGAAGGATACAGCGGAAGCTATGTATTTATGTATACAAGCAAATTATTTGTTTTTAGCTTTGTGCTGTCCATATATAGCAGCATAGGCAGAGGGAACCAGAAAACCTAGTGTTAAGACACTCTGTTCTCTTTTAACATTTCCATTGCACTTTCCACCCAATAGAGGCAACAAATTAATTTTAAAAAGGAAAAATGCATAATTATTTTCAGGTTATCCTGATCATTCAGAAGGATATTAATACATCACCAGGTTATATTGGACCATGTGCAATTTTTCAAATCAAATAGACAACAAGAAGTGAGTGCAAATAGCGTAATATTTTATTAGATTGATTGACTGATATACTCGTAGGTGACATTAGCTTTTAACCGCAGCTTTGCTAATAAATTTATGATACATGACATAGTATGTTGCCTTCATATATATACCATGATTGAACCTGCGGTGAGAGTTAAGATCTATCACTATCTATCACTCTTTAACCGCCTAACAATATATAATCAAAAAATCATAAAATAATGTCACTACTGCAATATGAAAGAAGGATATACGAACACACTGTTCTTATGGCTAAGTATGGCATTGAGTTCCGTCACTTACACACAATATCTCAAATGTAAACAGAAAGTGTGGAACAGAGTGTCTTGACACTAGGTTCAATATCACTACACTATTCATAATAAAGTGAGAAGCTTTACTAAAAAGAATTTATTAATTAAAAATGAACCTTTAACCTATACAATAAAAACATTAAATTTTAATCTCAAATCATCGGAATAACATTTATGAATGACTTCTGTTATGTTTATTATTTGCTTTAATCATTATTTGTTCTCGTGTAATATTTTGTATTGTCATTGTTTTTTATTTACAATAAATTTTGACGGAGATACATCTTATGAAATTAAATGAATTATTTTGTCCAACATTAGCTAGTTTAGAAATTAAGGCCATTGTGACATATTATCTGACTGTAAACAGAATAGGTTATGGGTTTGATTCCCACTCAGGGGGATTATGTATAGAAATATTTTTAATTATTTGATTTCTCCACTCTGGTATAGCATAGCACGCTGTTAAGTTCTGCCACAATACTCAAAGTTATTTTATTCTACCATAGCTACTTTATTTTTACATTCTTAAGTAAAAACAATACCTTTATATATATATACATATTTATATGGTTTTTTTAATTATTTTAACATTTCATAGTGAATTGTTACTTTCATTAGTAATTGAGTCATACTATTGTGTGATATTATATTAAATATTACTACGATATAAAAGCCTAGCTCCTTAGTTTTTATAAAATGATTACCCTATGTTTGTTTACACTACCGTCATAGCAACCAAAATTATAAATATTTCAATTGTGAGGCATTACTAAATCAATAGTCGATTTTTTTAGAATTTTTTTATATTATTAATTAATAGTATGTATGTATGTGTAAGTCGACACTTTATTATTTCCTCTTAAAATAATTTTATATATTAATAACCTAATTTAAAATTATATAAATAAATCGCATTGCTTCTAATAATTTACCAAGTACTACAAGCTTTTCCCGGATAAATGATCAGTTCTTTACTTTTTTTAAATTCACAAATATCAGAATTAGTGTCAATGACATAAAACCATATGTGTCAATAAATAATATAATGGAAATGATTATAAAAAAAAACAACAACAGGTGGGTAGATATAAACAATGTTTGTTTACAAACAAGTTTTAACTAGAAAATGGTTATGATCTAAGGTTATCTAATAAGTGAAGTAACTCACCTTTTAGGCAGCAGCATAGCGGCCGCTCCCTTCCTCTGGAACACGCCGTCAACAAGCACGCCGTTCTTACTGTTACACGTGAGATAAAACTCCGGGTGGTCGTAGAACAGCTCGAGATGCCGACGCGATATAAAGCTGGAGTGCCCCATGTTAACATCCACTTGACCCCGGCTCGAATTCCGTCCGATTATCACTTTCTTCTGACGTATCAGATATTCGAAGTCGCGACCGTCGAGTCTCGCGATCGCGATGGGGGCCGGCTCCTGCGCCCACTGCACCTTGGAGGGCGAGGAGGGCGACGACTTGAGCGCGAGGAGCGCCCAGGCGTCGCTCTCCGAGCTGCGCGAGATCTGTGTCTGAGCCATGTCGGCCGCGCGATGTGTCTCACATCACAGCCCGACTCCGAGACCCGGACCCGGATATCCGGAACCCTTTGAGGTTACTGACGGCGGACGACGGGACGCACATGCGCAAACTTACCACTCGTACGGTAAACAAGAATTATATAAATCGCACCACCACGTGATAAAACTGTATACATATAACTAGACGGGACGCGCGGATCGATACCTTGCGGTGTTGTTCGACGCTCCTATCGAATATTGTTGGGTTTTCGGTGTTGCACAACTGTATTTTCGCAATTGGATCGAAATTAGACACTAAAGTAAACACGAGGCGAGAACAAAAATAACCAAAAACGTCAGTTCGCCATACGCAGTTTACAATTTCGAAGCGCCATCTATGTGAGTCAACAAAAAAGGCGAAAATAATGTGTTTCGTTTTACGCGAGATTATGTATACAATAATAATAGCAACAATACAACAAAAATCACATAAAATATTGAATTTCATTATTTTATATATAAATTTTTATTAATCGAAACAAATTGAGTATATAATTTATTTCAATAATTAATAGGGCAATCAGAATAAACACATTTACTCTATATTTTTTTAATATTATCGCTTTAATTGTAAAAATAGTTACTAATCAATAATGAACTTTATTATTATTCCTAAGTAATAATTAAATACTCAATTTTACAATTTTCATTCTAAACCAGAAGAATAAAAAAAAAGATTAAAAAAAACATGGCAACAGTCACCTCCATATTTGTCAAATTGTCAATAAAAAAGTGTGTCAATTTTAATTTTGTACATATTTGTGCGTTACGCCTCTTATTTTATAAATACATATATCATATATATTTTCTAAAACGTGTTATTTAATATATAAATTGATAATCTTATTGTAAAGTCTACCTCCGCTTATCTAGGCCGGTCATCTTTATATTTAGGTAAGTTATCAATTATTAAAAAGGGCGCGATATTTAAAAATAATGCTTAATTATTATCGTTTCAAAAACTATCCTGTTTCTATTTATATTTGCAATAGCGATCTGAGTAAACATGCTACCATCTTCATAGGTGCATGATTCTTTAAAGCCTTAGATTTTTATTTTTTTATATATTTTAAATTTTAAAAATTATAAGTGCATATGCTTTATTTGAAGTGATTATAATAAATATATATAATTCATAAATTATTATATATTTATTGTCTCATAAGTACAGTTAACAGTATGTTTATTTTATTTTGTTTTTTTTTATGTTTAATTATCAAAGTATATATTAATAATTATTCTTTTTAATACATTTTCTTTGAAGTTTGGTTTGAGTTTTGGTGGTTTGTGAAGTTTGGTGGTTTTTAATACATTGATAAACAAAATAATCATTATGCATACACAATTTCATCTGCGCTTTTTCATTCATTTGAATAGTTGTTATCGAATATGATATTTTTAAACTTCATTTTGAATTAAAAATAGACATTGAATGATAGTTATAGCATGTTCTATTTATTAGAATATTAGATACTTATGGTTATTTTGTAGCCAAATTATACAAGCTTCTGGTTTATTCTATAATGTAAGCTATGTTAATCTAAAGTTTCATCTAGAGTTGTTCAGTTGTTTTTGTGTGAAAGGATAACAAATACCGCCCATTTCATAAGAATGCTGTGTGTCATTACTTTATAACTTGGACCAATCTAATAAATTAGGTAATATCCTCCTGCGTACAATATAATCCTGCAGTCTAATACAGTTTCAATTCCATTGACGTATGCATAGTTTAAAATGCTTTTCTTAGCCTGTATGTATTGAAAAAAATCTTACAATACTACTTTGGCTACCTTCTTGCCATCAGATTTGGCAGTTCAGTTTCACAGTGTGAATCTGTAGTCTTTGCCAGAGCAAACAACATTTTCAGTAGTTTCTTTTTGTTTTTTTTAAACTTATTTGATATTTATATACTTATCTAATATCTCTAAGACTTTTTTTTAATTTAGAAATTATGACATATTTAAATGCATGAACATAGTGATTATATTACAAGATTATTCATTTTAATTTTTACGTGAGGTCATCATGGTGCAGTGGAACATCAACTGTAAATGCAATTTGTTATAGATTCAATTCACATTCAGAGGAATAAATAAATTATATTTATTTCTTCACTGTGGTAAGACAAAGTGCGGAGTTGAGTTACGATATCGGAAATCGGCGGAGTCCGACATTAGTAGCCTCTCTGAGTATTCTGCTATACACGATAAAGCAAGAAGCTTTCATTTTAGCTACTTCCATAGTATAGGGTGTCCCAAAATTAACGCAAGATTTGAATTAAATAGGAAATGCCATTTTAGTCTTTTAATAGCGAATGAATAATGAATATATTAGCAAATGGCGGCAAAGTCAAATCTTGCGTTAATTTTGGGACACCTTTATTATGTCCTATGGCATTATACTTTGGGGTAATGCTGCCGCTATTAATTCTATCTTTGTCATCCAGAAGCGAGCTATTCGTGCAAAAGATTAATTACAACAAAAGTTTAAAAAAATTAATATTTTGACAGTTGCCTCTCAATACATTTATGAAAATGTGATGTATGTAAGGAAAAATATTAATAACTTTACCAAAATTGGCGATGCATAGTATTAATACAAGAAATAGGCTTAAACTTGTTGCGCCTTTATCTCGACTGCATCGAGTCTTTTATGGGACAATGTGTACGCTTTTATAATAGGATCCCAGAAAACGTACAAAAATGTTCTATATCACAATTTAAAAAAGTCGTGAAAAGACGTTTATGTATTAAAGGTTATTACTTAATTAATGATTTTATAAATGATAACACACCTTGGGATAGAAATGCTCGCTCCAGTCTATTTCAAAGTTATCATTGTCACTAATAAATAATTATAAAGTATTGACTGAGAAAAAAAAAAAGTCACGCTGAGTTTCTTGCGCCGATACTGAGGCATTAAGTTTAGTGAACCGGTGGTAAATTATTTGACGTTCAAAAAATGAAGCATGTAACTTCTTAGTTTGAATTTGAATTTGCTACCATTAATGTTGTCTCTTAAAGGGTTATTAATAAAACAATAATTTACTATCCAAATTATTATAATAAAAAAGACAATTAGAAAGAAATTTGGCAACACAATTATTTAAGTACCTCAATCATCAAGCTGCGTTAAGCTAGCCACTCCTCTATTAATCCAATGCTTCTCAGGTATATCAGATCTTAAAGTGATATACATAACAAAGTTACTTGAATGTCCTGTAGTTGCTAAAACACCTTTTCTTTCACTTGTCTTGTAAATGGGGCAGAAGTAACTCGGGGGAGGATTAAAATTTACTATTAAAGCTGGTTGGAACCATATTATGGGTATAGTGTCGAAGAGAATCTTTGGATATGATTCATCTAGTTGCATCGTTTCACGGTTCCATCTTGCACCTTCTAGAAAGAGACCCTGTTGGGATAATGGTTATATTAATGAAGGTTTTAAGTTATATGTATATAAATCAGGGGTGAGCAAACTTTTTTAGCAACGGGTCTAACCAAATTGAAATGACTTCTTAATGACGTGAATTCACGTCATTTAAAATTCTATTCCTGGTTGGCGTTGACGTGAATTCACGTCATATTAAATTATTATATTATATTTTCCACATTATTATTTCATTTAGGAAACGAAAAACATATGTAGAAATCGTATAAAAATTTGAACGCAGCGCCTCTTGGAAACCGTCCAAACGCTCTGACCACTAAGCCATGCGTTCTACATCCGAAATCAACGTTAATAAAAAATAAATAAATAAATAAAAATATTATACGTTTTCTAAATAAGCTTTCAAAATATCTATTATATGTATATCATAATAATAAATCAGTTTTTTTTTATTTATTAAAAGAGACGAAAACAAAATCTATAAATTTTAATTACTTTTGAAGGTATATACGAGTACATTAAAAATATAAAGAAATATCCCCTTATTCATCAGATTACTTGCATTTTTTGTACAACTTTCTCATATATAAAAAAACCAATACCATGAAAACTGCTAACTACAAACATTGTGTATTTACAAATATAAACAGTAAATTTAATAAGATGGCGCAGAGGCACACGCGTGCGACTGTAAACGCGACAGGTTGTGGATTCGATTCCCACTCCAGGGATGTAAAAAGATGTAAAAGCTTAGTATTTTCATTTCCTGGGTTTTGTAACAAGGCGTTGAGTTCAGCCACTCTGCACGCAATGCCTGTGGGGAATGGAGTGTCTTAACACTAGGTTCTCAGGTTCCCTCTGCCTGCTATATGCGGGATACAGCGTGAAGCTATATATGTATGTATGTTCATCTAGATCCGTTTAGTAGTTTTTTTCGTTAAAGAATAACAAACATCCTCACAAATTTTCATATTTATAATATTACTAACTGTATCTCGCGACTTCCTTTACGTGGACTACAAAACCTAAAATCTCGTTTTTTGTCGTTTTCGTAGTAATATCCAGAAATCTCATAGTAACGGAGTGTCTTAACACTACGTTCTCAGATTCCCTCTACCTACCCTGCTATGTGCGTAATACAGAGTGAAACTGTAGCTTCTCTTAGTACTCCTTGGGGAGTGTAGCTCCCCAAGGAGCCTGCCGAATTTCAGCTTTTTGGGCAGTAGTTTTTTTCAAGTGTGCGTTGTCTGTCAGTCACTCAGTAATGCAAGCGTTTTATATATATAGATTAGTAGAATAAAGCGACTAAGTAAAGTTAGTATATTATGACTCACCCATACAAACATACTGTGTTCTTGTCCTTGATTATCCACTTGATGAGATTGCTTGTAAATTCGTTAAAATATTTATATAGAAAATAGTTAGTACTTACCATATTTAGACCATGATATTGGGTTCGAATCCATGTTAAATTTATTTCTTTTATTTTAATAAAAAGAATAAGAAGTTACAAAAAAATTAAACTTATTAATAGATTATATCCATACTTGCATATAAACACAAATTTTTAAAAGTTAGCAAACATTACAAGTAAATCAAACACTTTTAACTAAAAAGCATTTAGATACCATAAAAACAGATTTTATGAGTAAACCTTAAGCTTAAAAATGCCTATCCAGAAATGTATGAATTATCGATATATCAACTTATTAACGCCTGTTATGAATATATAGTAGTCCTCTCGTACCCACTTCAACTAGTTAAATATGATTGCCGTCTGTTCCCTACTTCCGTTCAAATTTAGGTCACTGTGGCCTAAATTAGGGCTAGAGCAATATGGCATAGCTGTATTCGTTTATAATATTTCTTTATATATAGAGATTTATTAAAAAAATGAAATGGCAGATGATTAAATGTTTAAAAACCTAATTAAATTCTACCATTAGTTGAATTATTACCTGCTTTTTCTATAATAATAAGAAAAAAAATATTTACCAAAAACATGGACATCTGCAATAACGAATTAAACATTAAAATTATAAAATGGAGAACCAGAGTGACTCAACAAATTGTATCACTTCCTTTCGGCTTATTCTAGAAATCAAATAACGGACGGAGAGTCCAAACACTATGATCTCTCTATCTAACCAAGTATTGACAAAAATATTATACCTTACAATATACTCCAAAAGTTGGTTCTTCCTCACATTCAACTTCCATACTCGTGATCGTAAACTCGAAGTGCACTTGGTCTATCGGTATTTTGTTATGTCGCGAGTAGTTTTGTAGAACGCCAGTCAGAAATGACTGGGTGAAGTAGAACCCTGATATCCAGAAGACGACTGGTGGACCCTCGTCTATCCAATCTTGGAGGAACTTCAACCTGGAAATAAGATGTTGATAGTAATGTTCTTTAGCCTTCTAGAAAAGCTAATATATATTTTTTGTTAATAAGGTATTTAAAAGTACATTTTATTTCAATATTTTAAGGCTGAAATTAATCAGTTTAATTCAAAGTATGTATTTTTTATATTCCGCTAATATTATTAGTGCCACACATAATGGACTGTATGTATCTGTTTAGATATAATTTTACAGTGCTATAGCTTATGTATTTTTTTTTCGACTGTGTAGTATGCTGTTGGCCCTATTGGCCTCGACAGCGTCACCGGATTTTGTGGGGGGCCGAGCTTGAAGAGCTCTGACCCTAACTTGGCTTATATAGTAAATTTGTCCGAAATATAACGATAAGTTATATTATGAAAATTCGTCGTCATCTCATTTATTGTAACCTTTTAGGTCAAACTATCATAATCAGCTCTTAGAGCTTGTAAATAATTACATATATTTGTTTTATTTTCATATATGGCAATGTAGGAAAGAAATCTAGTATTAAACTACTTTTGTTGCTTCTTTTTTTTTAAATGGCGTAACTTAACGCTGCGCTTTGCTTATCAGAGCGAAAAATTTTAGATGATTCAAATATACTCTAAGTGGAGACGGACACCACAATCATCATGTAACTAGACACTGTACCACTGCGTCAGGATGATGCAACTACATTTATTTTGTATATATTTTTTATTGAATTTCTTTAAAAACAACTTTAATTAAAGCTTTTCTTCCCACATAAGTACCTAAACAATAAGCATTTACTATTTCGCTCGGGTCATAACCTCTTTGTTATGTCTAGCTGAATATAAACAAAGCGCTAATTGACTATATTTTATGATGCATGAGATAAATGCGTATTTTAAGTCACAATAAGATTGGGTTTTTTATATTTTAAATTTCTTCTCATTTATCCACTGCTGGGTATTGGTTTCCTCAATGGACTTCCAACCAATGCGATTGTCTAATCTTTTCATTTATTTTTGACCCATAGTTCTGACAATTAATCGGTTCATTTTTCATCCTAATATCAGCTATCGTCTCCCATTTCTTTTACTTTGCCTAGAAATTTTATTGCTCGATGTTCTGCGGCACACGTGTTTCGCACTTGCGCTGTGCTATGTTTCTTGCTTTATTGCCTTTGTTCGTTTTCTAATTTGAACATTTATTTATAAACATTTTCTATAAAAGTAGGTGGCGGAATGAGCCTAGGTCTTGTCTTAGATCTCGCTGTGTCTCTTATTGAGCAGAAAGTATCTCCCTACGTTCCAAAATGATTTATTACTAGATACATTTTCTCTACCCTATATAAGAATCGCATAGTTATAAAAGAAATATAATTCTCATACGTATAATTTATTGTTATATTCCAGAAAATGACTGAACCGGTGCTCGACGAAGAAACCTGGCCGATAGAAGCGGAAGCGGCCATCAACGATATCCGGAAACATGTCACTTCAGCTCAAGTATCATCTAAATTAAAAAGTACGAACCAACGCATCTACATAAACCTAACTACATTAGAAAATTCGGAATATTGCGTAGAAATGTCGGCTTCCGGTTTTAGAGTTGTCGGTCGGAAGTACGACGATATGAGTCTTGCAACTATTGAAAATATGAACTATGAAACACCTTACGCTCTCTTGAATAGTATCAGTCAGAAATACAGAGAGTCTTTTGGCGGAGAGTTAATGAACAAACTTTTAGATTTAGCTAAAAAATCTGAAGGCTGAATTTCAATTTTTATATACATGTATATCGAAGGTGTTATGGATTCGAATACGCATGCGGATATAGGAAGAACATATTGGTTTTAGGTACTAGTTATAGCTGTATCCCGCGAATTCGTTGGCGTGGATTATAAAATCTATTATCCCGTATTTTCCAGTTTTTGTAGGAATATCAAAAAAGCCTCTCTTAAGAAAGTAAGAAGAGACGAAGAGTGTAACAAAGTACTTCTTACACGTACCAAATTTTAGCGTTCTATGTGCAGTAGTTTCGCCTGTACGTTGTCCGTCAGTCACTAAATAACGCAACTATTTTATATATAAAGATATCCGATGGTTTCGCATCCATAACATCTTTGATGTATATGCATTGGTCTTGTAGTTTTCTAGTGTTTGCTTTAAATCTAGACGAAATTTACACTGAACGGTACTATTTGGCGTATTTTAGATCTATTTAGTACGTAACATGTCTGTGTTATTAGTCTTACACGGTTTTTGAGCTTAGCGGGACACTACGGTTGTTTTGAGTTCGAAATTCAAGGTTTTGTTTATAGAAAAAGGGTCATGGGCAAATTATTATGAAGTCTCAATGCCCAACAGTGATAGAAGGCCGTTAGAAAACTTTTGAGACTCATTTGATAAAGCCGACCGGAGTGTCTTGACACTACGTTTTCTACTCAGCTTACTTTCTTATGTTAATTTTACATCGAAATCAAGTGCGTTTGTGGTGTTTTGGAGCACTGAAAATACCTATTTTCGAAATGGGTAACATTGGCATATTGTAATTTATAAATATGTTTATATCATAATATTGTAAAATAAAAAGTAAAATATTTTTGTTTAATTATTTTTTGGTAATATGATTTAATCTAATTCTTTTGTTTTGTGTCCGCAAAAAACACTGTTGGAATCAGTTATTTTTTTGACTGAAAAACGTCAAACGGAGTGCTTTGACACTAGGTTCATTCTACTACGGGACATAGCGTGAAACTGTTTTTTTTTTAATTAATAATATGGCATAGGTTTCTGACTGTTGATATATGAGGTGAATTTGCCCATGCTCCTTTAATTTTTTTATTGTAATCTCGAATTAGGGACTAATATTTAATTAGAAATTTAATGTTCTATGTAGATATCACGTGATTGTATTATTAGTTTCCTATACTTTAGGGGTTACCAGAATAAAAAAATATATAAATTCTTATTTCCTACTTTTTTATGTAGTGTAATAATTTTATTAAAAGTGTTGCCATTTGTATGTTTATATTATATATAATTTTTGAAGCCCAGTGCACTAATAGCACACAAAGACGTTAATTAACGTTTAATATTGGCATTAAGACGATTTAATTTACGGTGTTGAGTTCCGTCATTCCACTCATAATATAGCGAATTCGGAGGGAAGGGGACTGACAAACGGAGTGTATTAACTCTGATTTGTCTCTACCCACTGACACTCGATTTAATGCCAATTAAACGTAAATTAAATCTCTGAGTGTCGCTAACTGTTTATATAAATGTTATGAATGTTTGTTAAGTAGATTTAGTTGTGCGATATCAGAGCTTATTTGTATCATCAAAGAGCAGACTGAGTACAAAATATGTGGACTTTAGACAATTATACAATGTAGAAAGGTTTTGCGGTTTGCCATAATAAACTATTATACATTGCTTGTTGTTTTATTGTGAACTAGTTGTGTTCTGCGACTACGTTCGGGCAATATAACCTAAAATCCCGTACTCTTCTTTTTGCTCCCCTACACTCCCCAAGAAGCTTATATGTTAATTTCAGTTTCCTATGATCAGTATTTTCGACTGTAAGTAGTCTAAATACAAGTATTTTTGAAAGTCTCATGTAAATGCGATAGGTTGTGAGTTCAATTGTCAAAATCATTGATCAAATTTAAATTATTTTCATTTCTTCGCCTTGGTGATATAATATATAGCACTCAATTTTGCTAGGAGGATACAGTATCTTGGTTGTATCTTTCTGCCTTGCTACGCGAAATAACGTGTGAAGCGAAACAAAGACATAAAATAGATATTTGAAAATAAAATCAATTTCAAGCGCCTATCGTGGCGCAGAAGCACAAGCGTGCGACTGTAAACGACAGGTTGTGGGTTCGATTTCCATTCCAGAAAATGGTAACAAGGCAAAGCGCGGCGTTGAGTACCGCCACTCAGCACGGAATGTCTCGGCGGAAAGTGGGGAACGGAGTGTCTTAACACTAGGTTCACTCTGCCTACCCTGCTATATGCGGGATACAGCGTGAAGCTGTGTGTGTATATAAATCAATTTCAATAAAAAGTGAGGTTTAATAACTTTTTTATTACTGTAGTTATGTATTTACTTTGTTTAATTTGGAGTGGATTCTGACCCTAGTGAATGTCTCTATATACAAAAATAATAGATAATTATTATCTTTATCTATTAGAAATACGTAAAACCTTACCTTGCAAGAAAATCCGCGACATACGATCCTAACGGCTTCATAGATGGGTAAGACTTGGACATCCAAGCTTCAGGGACTATGCCTTTAACGAAGGCATTATTGCATTCTTCCAGCTCCGCGCTCATGATGGCCAGACCCTGCGCTGCCAAGTGCACCCCGTAAAGGGTCCGAGAGACCACTGCCAGAAGGCGGTTGTAGCGGATCAGTTCCTGGTTAGTAAGGAGGGAGTATTTAGTAAGGGGTTGACATTTGGCTGACTGTATTAGGTTATAGCTTCGATCGTCAGAGATGTTTTTATTAAAAAGATGTTGAAAAATGATATCGGAATGGGACCAGTCGTGGCGTAGAGGCACAAGCGTGCAACTAAACTCCACAGGTTGTGGCTTCGATTCCCACTCCAAGAAATGGAAATATGATTAAGATTCTTATAATAATTAATTAATATTTATTATTTTCATTTCGCTCTGGTAACAAGGCAAAGCGCGGCGTTGAGTTCAGCCACTCAACACACAATGCCTCAATTCGGCGGAAAGTGGGGAACGGAAATACTATAATAGAACGGAGTATCTTAACACTAGGTTTACAAGTTTCCCCTGCCTATCCTGCTATGTGCGGGATACAGCGTGAAGCTATCAAAAAAAGATAGTCTTACCTGTTTAAGCACAGTATTCATGCTATTATAATACATGACAGGATATGCAATTGATACAGCAAGCACGTCGTACGGTGAAGGTAATCGAGCCAACATGTCTTTTGTCATCTCTACTACACTCTCTCCACCCTCCGCGCCGCCACCGCCAATGATGGCGCTTTGTGTTACTAGAACACCGCGGAGAAGCTGTTTGATAACAAAAAAATATCGACTTTAAATAAAATGCACTGAAAATTACAATTATTACGAAAACCTCTAAAACTACTCGTTAGATCTACTACGACTAAATTTAAATGAGTCCACACCAGAAGCACTAGCTATTATGTAAAAATAGAATCATCAAAATTGGGGTCCCCAGTAAAATGTTAAGCAGTAACATTTTAAGGAACCTGCATACCAAATTACATGTTTCTTTGTGCAGTAGTTTCGCCTGTATACTGTCTGTCAGTCACAAAGTAACGTAAGCGTTCTATATACATATGTATACATAAAATGAGTCCAATTCTACTTTCAACATACCTCGCTAGCCTCCTTATTGTCCTTTGTGATATCCGCGTTCTCGTGCAACCCGAACACGTCGGGCGGCGTGATGGCGGGCAGCGCGCGCACGTGCGACACCACCGCCGCGTGCTCCATGCTGTGCGGCATCGTGTACGCGCCCGACGACGAGAACGAGTAGCTATGACCACAACGACAGATATAAGAAGAGACTAGAAGAGAACAGGTAACTGCGAGGGGAAAATGTAGTTGTATATACTAGGGGAGATAGAAAGGGAGAGGCACCTTTTCGCGTCTGATGACGAGAACGAGTAGCTATGACCACAACGACAGATATAGGAACAGATGAGATGCAGCTGTATATACGAGGGAGAGGCATCTGTACGCGTCTGATAACAGAGTGATCAGAGAAAATCTATTATCTCGACATATATTCTCCACTTTCCATTTGCAATAAAGTGTTTGCCATACCAGAATGGAAAAAAAAACAACCTGAGTGGGGATCAAACCCACAACCAATCGCGTTTACAATCAAACTATATCCCACTGCACTACTATAGCCCCATATGTCAACATATATGTATATCAGACTTTTTTTTATTTGGATTTCAATTTAAAACATTTAATTATACCAATAGTAGATATAAAATTATTTAATAATAAAAATAACATACTTAGGATCGCTAGTGACTTGTTCATTATAAAATATAGAGAGTAAAGACAGTATAAGTCTCCTGTCCTTATCGTCAGTGACTCTGCCACCATAGTTGCATTCTCCAGCCAAATAGTAGAGTGCATCGAACGGAGTCTCCGTGTATTCCGTTAAGAACATCTAAAAAATTTTAATGCCTCAATTCGGCGGAATGTGGGGAACGGAGTGTCTTAACACTAGGTTCCCTGTGCTTACGAAGTGAAGCTTAAACGTTTAAACGTTCTAGCCAATTCTGTACCAGGCTTGAATAAGATCAAATAGGTCGTTTTGGATTTTTTTTTAGTTTAAAACATTGAAAGCAGTTCGAGTTAAAATCAAAAAAGTGAAATCAAACATTTATAAAATATATGTTACATGAAAGAAGAGTATCATGTTATTAATAATTTTGTTCTTAGTCAAACAAGTAATTATTTTAATTAAGCATTTATCGTGTTATACCGTCTCATTGTATACACGATTAATTGTGAGTTCGATTCCCACTCAAAAGAATAATCAAATTATAATTATTTCTATATCTCCACTCTGGTCAAGCAAATCGCGGCGTTGAGTTCCACCACCCAATACGACACCCTCAAAATCCTCAAATTGTATTCAAACCTAAAATCGTCCTATAAAAATCTTTGCTTAAATAAAAAAGGAGAAGCAAAGGCGATTGGCAACAAAGTGGGAGACCTCGGTTGAACTTCGAGAACAAGTATCAATGATACTGGAGGAAGGTCACGTACACGACGGTTACGTTCTTTCATCACTCATCCTCTCGACGTGCCTAAACCACCTGAGCATGTTCTCCTTCATTCTTGCTTATACCTGTATTTCTAACTGTATTTCTAAGTAGCCTGTATTACTAAGTAACCAAGTAAATAAAAAACGAAAAGTTCCTTACCTGTAATTGCATAATACAAATTCTTAAATCACTTTCATTAAACTCATACTGTATGTTCCATCCAAGAGGTCCGAAAGCTCTTCTCTCCTGCACGACCGCGTGAAAGAAGCAGAGGGCGTAGAGAAGTCTCCGCCACTCCTCTGTTCTTGGGCAGGATATATAGAATTCCGGATCGCATATCGGATCGGATGTGTATGAACGGTATATATTATTTTTTAAGCCTTTTGGCGCTTCGTTCGTCATTTTTACGCCTGTGTAGTAAAATTATTGATATATTAATAAAAAAAGAAAATAAAAAAACTATAAAGAAAAGAAAACGGAGCCACATCAGAAGCTCTAACTATCATATAAAAAAGGATCACTAAAATAGGTTCAGACAGTAAAAAGTTATGCTGTAACATATATAAAAAATTACAGTCCAATTGAAAACCTCTTTTTATGGAACTCGGTTAATTAAGAAACAATAGTTTTTGTTTGAATACTAATATAATAATCGCTTCGTAATCAAAGATTGGAGAACCATCATCATATACTTAGCAATAAGCGTTTGCGTGAATAGGTTGATAAATTAATTTGTTTATATATTTTTTAAAATAATAATAGACCTTGGCCTAGGATATAGCCTTGGAAAAGGATAGACAGCGAGAACCTAGTGTCAAGACACTCCGTGTTTTGCTTTCCATCTAAATCCACAAATACAAGACGATAAGAACTGAGAGGTAAAATCTAACGCCACTACTTTATTTTTAACAGACCGGAGAATTGAAAATATTTCAAATACAATTACCACGAGTGGGAATCGAACCCAAAACCACCGCATTTGCAGTCAGACGTTATCCTATCACCATGATGGACTTATTTTAAAGTTAATAAATAACTAAAAACAACTATAGAAAGTAAAGAACGGAATGTCTTCATACTAAATTCACGGACTACGATGATTATATATATATGATACCATTCTGCAATACAGTAACCGGAAACGCGTCACTAGGATACGACGTCAACCAGCACCGGAAGTTGGTGTGAGTGGCGTGAGGCACTATCACCTCCCCGCATATCCTCTCCAGCTCTCCCATCCAGGAGGCCATCACGTGGCAGTTTTGGAGTACCACCCAACCACCCGTGGTGATGGCTTGGGATATCATACCCGCTGCTATGGGACCCTGGAATTTGAATTATTTTTATTTCTTTAACCTGAGAGCCTAGTTTTAAGACACTGCGTTCTCTTAAGATTTCAGTCCCCCACTGTTTTGCTGAATTAAGGCATTGCGTGTTCAGTGGCGGTATTCAACGCGTCCTTGCATTATTGCCAAAGCGAGAAAATCAAAATACTAAATACTATTTAATATTGTCGTTTCCTAGTGTGGGAATCGAACCCATAATCTGACGCGTTTATAGACGCACGCTTTTAGCCTTTTATGATTTATATGACCCAACAATTTTGACATATATACTTGAGATCCCTATATTAAATTTCTTTCACAGGAATACGTTTTATTATGTCAAAAGTGTCAAAAATTTTGGGCCATATGAATCCGGCGAAGAATGAAATCTTGAAGAATTACCCTCAAATATTCAATATATCAACATACCTGTCCCTGCCCAAGAGAAATAGTCTCAAACGAAACCACCTTCTTTTCCATAGAGAACTTCACCAATCCAGACATGGGATCAGAACCGGCGGAGAGTATAAAGATGAGCGGAGAACAGCAATTACTGTCATTAAACGACTTTTCCAGGTCAAAAGGAGGTGGTTCCACGTATATACGACCCATTTCCTCAACCACATATTGTTGAACCAACGGTATTAATTTATCTGGACGAATACATCTAGAAGAAAAACCAAGATATTATCCCCTAATAACATTAACGTCTGTCG
>JAKGSA010000469.1:91473-105848 GCA_033558755.1 Philaethria dido
TTAGTTCTATTTTTTTTAAATATACCTGATCATAAATCTTAGGATCTGCATCGGGCTCCATATAATTGCCAAAGAATATATTAGCAGCGTGCTTGTTAGAGAAGGTCTCTCCTTCTGGTATGTATCCAAATTCTGTGAGCACTTGGTCCATATGCACTCTATAGTGAGCGTACACTGATTTGTAGACTATATCGAATAGTTTTAATCTGGAAAATAATTAACATTTTTGAAAAATGTATAAAAATTGGTAACAAGGCAAAGCGCGGCGTTGAGTTCCGCCACTCAGCACACAATGCCACAATTCGGCGGAAAGTAGGTAGCGGAGTGTCTTAATACTATGTTATCAGGCTCCCTCTGCCTACCCTGCTATATGCGGGATACAGCGTGAAGCAAAAAATAATAATAAAAAAGTGATAAATATTTTCGAAAATTTTATTTTGACCCCATATCAGATTACATAGAAATTAACAAAGATTTTGTGTAATTTGTTCTTAATATAACGATAAATATCATGCGGAAAGTGGAGAATATAGTGGTAAGTGATTATATTTATCATCAATTCTGCGCTAAAATAAGTGCAGCGTTGAGGACCGCAATATCTAGAGTTAAGAACGGCTAACGGAAAACCTGATGTCTTCACTGGTAACACTAGGTTCTCTTTGCCTATTCTCTTACAAGAAAAAACGTATAAATTTGCTTTTCCATTACCTGTCAGCATCATCAACAAGGCGATCATAGAACACCCTGTATGTCTCATGCACCCACAATAGTACAAGCTTGCCCAGCTCTCGTAAATGCGTGGCAGGTACTAGCAATACGCCGCGTATGACGCGTGCAAAGTCGCGGAGGTTGAACAGGTAGTGGCATTTACTGGGCGTGGGTAGGAACTGCGCGGTTACCGTTTTGTATACTTGCATTGTTGCTCCTACCACCGCCTGGAGTTAGACAGCCCATTATTTTTGAGGCAGACCAAGAAAAATATGTATGTTTTTTAGATAGCTATAATAGAGAAGAAACTGCTTAGCAATCCATGTATCCGTACGGGTGCCCATCGCGTTGCAGAGGGAGGAGTTTGGAGAGTGCCTGGGATTGTAGTAGATTGTAGTTGTAGGTTTAAGGGGTCCCTTTAAAATGCGCATTAACGTTCACAAGCACTGTCCGTGCTCCTCTCTCTATCTAACTATATTTTAAAAGACCGTGACCGCGAAGTGCCGTATTCGAAAAACGTGCAAAAATGAACTAATGATAGTTCTAGAAATAAAATTAAATTACTGACATCCAAACATCCTATTGCGAGCATTTCAATAATAATTCGGATAGTTGTCTATAGAATACCTAGATGACTGAATCTTACTCGGTGTTTTTTTGAATTTACATTCTCACAAAAAGAAGGAACTCGAAAGAAAGAGAAAAAATAAAAGAAACAATCGGACTGAGTTTTGAACCTGGGTTTTATTGCTTTTCCAGGCGCCTGAACAAACCATTCTAACTTCGTAACTAACGAATTTAGCTTAAAATTTAGCTTCGTTTTCTAATAATATTGTAGGAGGTTTTTATTCAATGAAAATACGGCTATCAGTGGCGAGGGCTGAAAAATTTAGTTAGGCAAGCCGGTAAATTAAGGGAAGCCGATATATATTTAGGGAAGCCGGTAATTTTTAGGCAAGCCGATATATTTAGAGAAATCGTAGAGTATAGAAGGCATTTCGTAGTTTCACTATACAAGCACTCATGAGCTCTCACACCTTGCTTGACTTTATTTTTGCGAGCTCCACATTTTCCTGGCAAACTTTTTTTTTTTAGGTCTAATACTTGTACTTTGAAAAGTTAGGCAAGCCGTGGGAATCGAGTTGTATGGACGCCTCGCCACATGTATATCTCAACAAGAATTACTCGTTTAAAGTAATAAACATATAAAAATTTTACATACAAGTGGACTTATCAACCTAATCACGCTTAATTCCAAAAATTATTTTGCTTACTTAAATCTAATATGACAACTATATATACATATATACCCACCTTACTCTGCCTAGCAAGACTGTCAGGAAAACCTTTAGCGAAATGCCAATCCATGATGGTCCCAAATATTTTGCTTAACGTATTATCTTCAAATGAGTCCAGTGTGATGAGTAGCATGTGTCGCGTCAACCGCGAGGATATAAGGTTCGAACCCCCTCCAGGGGGAAGCATTGCTGACACGAAAAGCTGGCAGAAGATTTTTTTTTATTTCTTTCTATCTCGCATAGCAGGGTTATTAGGTAATTTCCTATCACGACACTACGTTCTCTGTTTTTCGCCCCAAAAGAATATTTCGAGACAATACAAAAAAACAGACAATAATACAAGGATACTACATTTTTTTAATGATGTAATGTATTTCTTTAAGTATAAATTCGATATAGTTTATTTTAATCTTTATTTTAATTCTAAGCTATGTCGGTTATCTTGGAATCTTACAAAATGTTATGGACATCGAAAATAAACATTGATGTCTTTGTTATTATATCCCTGAACTCAACTTACCACATCAACAACCTCCTGTCTGACCATTTCCTTCAAATCGTACCAGTGCGCGTGGTCTAACCACTGTCGTAGTAACTCTAAGGGCGGCTGAGCGCCCCACTGCTCACGTTGAGGCATGCTTAAATCATCGACGAAGAGAACACACTGTATAATGAAATAAGGGGAAAGAGTCATTTCGCCAGCTGGAAAAGTTAGTCATATTAGCGGTTTAGTGTAAATATTGAGTATACAGTAAGTACTTTTTATTAATTTGACAGAGGCAAATACCAATCGTCCGCGAAAAGGACCAAACGATGTTAACTTTTTTTTATATTAAAGCGTAAAAAATAACAATCAATAAAAACACCATGTATCAGTTTTCATTTAAGATTGAAAAAAAACCTTACGAGAAAAACTATCTGCTAACTATATAAATTTAACACAATTTGATATTATCATCATTTATATACAATATTTAACGAACGATAGACGAAAGTCTTGAACAATATAGTGGTCGCGAGCCAGACGGACGACGAACCTCCTACCACGTATCTACTGGGATACCCGCCTCTTACCCTACCCAGAGGAGGCGAATTGTATTCTAACAGTCTATCGTCTATCATCCCCTCACAGGAAGAAGAGCCTTCTGTTAAAAATATTTATAGTATTTTTAACATATTTTTTTTGCATTTCGATTTTTTAATTAGCAATTTGAATACTTCATTTAGAGACGTTACAGTCTTAGGAAAAACGAATAACGAGTATCGAATGAAAAGAAAAAAATGATAGACTATGACGATGACTTAATATATTCTATACTATATACATACTATACCTTTATTAAAATTGCTATAAATTTTAATATTAATAACCTTTTTCCCCATAGAAGGTCCAAAAACACCTTTCCTCCGTCTGTCCACTTTCGACATAATTATATCTTGGGTCTGCGAAATAAAAATGAATTAGTTTAACAAATTGATAATTGTACAGCTGTAGAGTTTGATTGTTGAGTTTGGTAACAAGGCAAAGCGCGGCGTTGAGTTCCGCCACTCAACACGCCTCATTTCTGTGGAAAGTGGGAAACGGAGTGTCTTAACACTAGGTTCCCTCTGCCTATCCTGCTATATGCGTGATACAGCATGAAGTAATGTATGCTCTTGCGCTCCCGTAAACCTGTCTAGATCCATAATATTTATACAGAGTGTTTAAAAAGCTAAATATAAATATTTTTTGGACAAAATTCAAAATCTAAATTATTCTTTAGTTACCTGATTGGCAGTAGTCCTAGCGGAGAAGTTAATAGTGTTTGTGATGTATTTCTCCTTAGGCAGAGAGAGTAGGAAGTTTAGAACGAGCGAGGACTTCCCCGTGCCCGTGGGTCCCACTAGAAGGATGGGTATTTTGGACTTCACCATTTTGCTGACAAAGTAACGCAGGCAAGCGTTTTCATTTGTTAAAATTATGAGATCGTTAACCTAAAAAGAATAAAATATATATAACTACGTTTTTCCCTGTTTTCGTAGAAATTTACTCACGTCACGCCTCGCTTCGTCACGCATAACTTTGTTACCATACCCAGGAAATGAAAATACTAAACTTTTATATTTCCTGGAGTGGGAATCGAACCCACAACCTGTCGCGTTTGCACGTTTGTGCCTCTGCGCCACGACAGGCGTTATACTCAAATTATTTTAATATTCCCGTTCTAGTAATCAAAATGCAGCGTTAAATTCCACCACTCAACACACAATCTACTAAACCCACGGTATTTACAACGGAAAGTGGAAACACGGAATGTTTTGACACTAAGACTCTACTAATAAAAAATAAATAAAACTACCTTAGCATTAGCTGCCAAAGGCATTTCCTTCTCCAACTCCGCCCAAGATATCCAAGTACCGTTATTCCTTTTGTCATAAACGTAATCGAACACCGTATCTCTGTCTTGGAACAGCTGGTTCTTGTTTAACTTAAAAGATTTAGGCTTGGGATAAGCAGCATTACCACCGTCTATGAGCTTACGGAAGAACGAGTCGAAACTTTTGCGACTGTCGCCTGAAAAGTAAATATGCAGTTTAGTATTTTCATTTTCTGAGTTTGGCAACAAGGCAAAGTGCGGCGTTGAGTTCCGCCATTCAGAACGCAATGCCTTAATTCGGCGGAAAGTGGGGAACGGAGTGTCTTAACGCTAGGTTCTCAGGTTCCCTCTGCCTACCCTGCTATTTGCGGGATACAGCGTGAAGCTAAAAAAAATGCGTCGTTAAGTTCCGCTAGTTAATGTGCAATGCCTCGATTTCCCAAATATGTATTAATATTTATAATATATTTAGATAACATCATGGCGCAACCTGCGCCTCTTGAAAGCCGTCCAAGCGCTCGGACTGCGGCAACATGCGTTCTGAAATTCTTAAACACTCGTACTCACTATTTATGTTGTTAGCATCTATGTAGAGAGCTTTAAAAAAAATTCTGCTACCCAAAGATTATTTCTAAGAACAATCATTTAGCAAGAGACTAACGCAGCTGGATATGGAACGTATAGTGTAGGTATGTCTGAGCGCTTGAACTGTTTCCAAGAGGTGCGGGTTCGAGACCCGCGTTCCAATTTTTATACGTTTCCAGAGTGGACCAGAGAACCTACTGTTAAGACACTCCATTCTCTTTCAACATTTCCGTTCCCCACTTTTCGCCAAATTGAGGCATTGCGTGTTGAGTGGTGGAACTCAAAGTTTTAAATATTAAAAAAAAAGTTATATTATTTCTAATCACGTCGATACATACCAGTAATAGTAGCACATAGTCCCCATAGCAAGGCGAAAACGAAAGTACATTGAAGCCAAACTGTACTAACTTGGGACTCCCCTTCTAGAAGACACGTGAACAGACGCGTGAATGACTGAAAACAATTAAAAATAAATAATAAAATAGCGTATTTCTTATTATGGTACAGGACAGTCGTGGCGAGAGGCGTATGTGTTTGACTTTTAACGCGACAGGTTATGGGTTCGATTCCCACTCCAAGAAATGTAAATATTTTCATTTTCTAAGTTTGGGAACAAGGCAAAGCGCGGTGTTGAGTTTCGCCACTCAGCACGTAATGCCTCAATTCAGCGGAAAGTGGGGAACGGAAATCTTAAAAGAGAACGGAGTGTCTTAACACTAGGTTCTCAGGTTCACTCTGCCTACCCTGCTATGTGCGGGATACAGCGTGAAGCCTAAAAAAAAAAGAAAAAAGACATAAAAATCTCACATGAAACTGATGTATCTCCCCCACTTTAACAAAATGGTCGCAACGCAGTAGAAACTCAAATATAGGAGGCACAAGCCATTCTATTAGCTCCTGAATGAGATCATATTGTTCCGGTATCAATTTTGTGGTGAGCTGAGTGTTGTAAGACGTGAGGAATGCTCGCCAGCCTGGAAAAAATATATTGTCTTTCTTAACTGTCTTTCTTAGCTGAATGTCCTTTAGTAGTCATTTGCCATATATAACAGAATAGGCAGAGCGCAGTATCTATTTTTAAGACATTGCACGGATTTGTTCAATGAAACAGAGAAAAAGTACTAGAACTCTTAAATAAAATGAAGTGAAAACGTGATGCCAAGATAGTTACTTATTAATACTATTATTATTTGTATATACGTACATATTATACATACATAGCTTCACGCTGTATCCCGCATATAGCAGGGTAGACAGAGGGAATCTAGTGTTAAGATACTCCGTTACCCACTTTCCGCCGAATTGAGGCATTGCGTGCAGAGTGGCGGAACTCAACGCCGCGCTTTGTCTTGTTATCAAACCTAGGAAATGAAAAATTCCATTTCCTGAAGTGGGAATCGAACCCACAACTTGTCGCGTTTACAGTCGCACGCTTGTGCCTCTGCGCTACGACAGACGTTAATGTGTTATTATTATTTTTATATAGTACTTATTATTAAGTCAAATATATTTTTTAAATAAAAATAGTCAGATAGTGATGTTGACCTCTACCTATTAACGTATAATGTCTAAAATAGGTTGAAAACAGATAATGGATAGACTTATCTCTGTATTCTTTTCTACCAATCCACTATATTGGTGCACAGTGGCGTGGTGTCAAAATTTTAGTTAGACAAGCCGGTAAATTAAGGGAAGCCGACGTATATTTAGGGAAGCCGGTAATTTTTAGGGAAGCCAATATATTAAGTGGTATAGGATGTGAAGATATTTAGTAATTTCACTATCGAATTTTGCCGATGACCTTGTTTTATGCAATTTAATTCTTTCGTGGCGATCTTTTTTTTTAGGCTCTCACACCTTGTGTTTTGGAGCCCCACATTTTACTGGCGAGCTTTTTTTTTTTTAGGTTTCATATTTGTACTTTGAAAAGTTAGGTAAGCCGGTGGGAATCGAGTTTCGAGAGGCGTCCAGTCTCGCCACTGTTGGTTCACTATGTTCCTGAAATTTTCTCACCTAACTGTTCTGGTTCCATATATATCATTCCACATCTTGACACAGTCGCCGGAGACGCGAACTCCAAGTCCGCCGGCTCGAAGATTAAATTCATTTTGTTTGTCATCTAAAATGTTGAATCAAAATTTGGTATTATCAAAGAAATGGAATCCTTGAACATAAATTTTTTTTTTTTATTTTTTTTTATGGAAAGGACAAGGCAAACTCGCGTTCGGATCACCTGATAGTAAGTGATCCCCGTCGCCCATGAGCACGTGTTACATGTGTTTGTTTGTTTTTTGTTTTTTATTTTGTTGTTCTTTTTATGGTTTGTGTATACGTTTACTTTCCTGTTGTTATTAATAATGTTTACAGAGTGTTTTGAAATAAAGCTTTTACTTACTTACTTACTACATGCCTAACAACACCCCCTCACAACCCTCTCCACCCCCCTCCTCGATACACTTACCTGTATAATCTCTCCGCTCATCAAGCACAGTTTCTTATTGTCATCGAGCACAGTGTTCATATTCTCTATCCACACAGCATCAACGGGACCATCGAAGAGGATCCACTTGCGATCTCGTGTTACCGACATCGCGTACTCCCTAAAGGCTATTGCTAGGACACCGTCTGACCTTTGGAGGGTAAAAATGTTTTTTTTATTTTATTTTATTAGTATAACGCCTGTCGTGGCGCAGAGGCACAAGCGTGTGAATTTAAACGCGACAGGTTTTGCGTTCGATTCCCACTCCTGGAAATGTAAAACTTAGTATTTTAATTTCCTGGGTTTGGTAACAAGGCAAAACGCGGCGTTGAGTTCTGCCACTCAGCACGCAATGTCTCAATTCGACGGAAAGAGGGGAACGGAGTGTCTACCGTCTGTGTTAATTAGGTTCTCAGGTTCTCTCTGCCTACCTGCTATATGAATAAAGCGTGAAGCTAAAAAAAAAGTATATTAGTAGCAGATTCGATTTTCGATGTATTATATATACGGTTAAACAATCTAGTTGGGGAAAGTAAAGTTGAGTTAGGTATCAAACTGACTGACAAGACTGACGGTTGAAAAGTGCAAATGTTTGAGTAAAAAATATTTTAATTTTGAGCGAGAAGTAATGAAATTAAAAACTCACCACTCATGAGAAACCGGATCAAAACACCCATACAATTGTCCCATGGTGATCGCTTTCGGGTTTATTATCCTATATATAGCTCCAAACTCCTTGTGTCTCGGGGGCGGCTTCATGAGCTGTAGGGCTCGTAGAGACTCCGCTAGGGACTGGTATGCCTGCGTCTTACCGCCCATGGGGGGACCCACTATCATGAACCCGTGACGGACTAGCATCATCTCGTAGATCTAGAAAGAAAGCAGGTAGATAGGAAAGGTTATAATAATGACTTTATCATTAAAAGGAATCTGACTTCAAAGAAAATGCCCTAAAAAGTATATTTATTACGAATAACATAAAAACTACCAGTCATATCTTAACCAAATTTAAATGAGATCACAGAAGATGGAATGTGGTCCCATTTAGCTCTACAGTAGTACATAAAATGATAGCCTTCTCTTCTCCCCTTCCGTTTTAAAACGAATTTTAAATTTCTAATGTAATATAAATATGTTGTCTCAGGGGATTAGGGGAAAGAGATCAAGTACGAAAGGTTAGAATAGATTTTGTTTCCAAAACAATGTCCATGTGTTCCAACGCTTATTAATACAGGTAAAATGAACTTTTTGTAATTTAATGAAATAAACAATTGTAGCGCAGTGGAACAGTATTTGACTGTAAACGCATATGGTTCTGAATTCAATACCTATTCAAGACAGTTTTAGTAAGATCTTATTAAATTTGGTTAGGTAGAGAGAAGAGCTTTGACAGTGGAGGCGTTAAAGAATATTAAAGGGGCCCCTTAATTCTATACGTTGAGTCGCAATTTCCAGGCACTCTCCAAACTCCTCTCTTTGTAACGCGAAGGGCACACACGTGGTGAATACATAAAATACTAAGGTGTTTTTCTACCGTTTTTCACTATCAGTACAATACCTGTATAATCTTCTCCAAATACCACTCGGTGGGTTGCAGGTTCCTCTTCTCTAGTTCCTTGTTGATGCATTTTAATAATTCCGCTCTATCTGGTTGAGGGATTTCTACTCCCGGGAACAGATCTGAGTATATACCAGCAAAGAGAGGTACATCCTACAAAAATGATATAAAATAATAAGAAAAGCCTATATTAGACTGTTTCGAACATCTTACAGTACTTAATGGTTGCACGTGCCGAATAGTTAAATTAAATTTATTTATGATTTGGGGATCGGAAATGTTAAAAGAGAATGGAGTGTCTTAACACTATTTCCTCTGCCTACACTGCTATGTGCGGGATACAGCGTGAAGCTAAAAAAGTTGTTAACTGTTTTAACACTAGGTTTTAAGGTTCCCCCTGCCTTCTTCATCCCGCACATGGATATGAATTCTGCCACTTAACGTAGGGTAGACAGAGAGAACCTTGTGTTGACAGTAGGTTCTCAGTTTTTTTTTCGGAATAATGAGTGAAGCTAAAAAAAAATAGTTTCATTTAATTAATTGATTATTTAACTCATTAGTATTTAGTATTTTCATTTCTTGGGTTTGGTAACAAAGCAAAGGGCGGCGTTGAGTTCCGCCACAACACGCAATGCCTCAATTTGGCGGAAAATGGGGAACAGAAATGTTAAAAGAGAACGGAGTGTCTTAACACTAGGTTCTCTGCTTCCCTGCCTACCCCGCTATATGCGGGATACAGCGTGAAGTCAATTTTATAAAAAAAAACTTATTTAACTAACCTGTGACAAAAACTTAGGCATGTTGACATCAATAATCGCTCTCAGCACCAACTGGGACTCATCTTTATCAGGATAGTTCTTCTTCAAAGCACCAGACGCTAAGAGAACAGATTTGACCGCTCTCATGCCGTAATCATAGTGGTTTTGCGAGGAAAGCTGTTCCGAGCATAGTTTGTATGCTTGCACTATTTTACGAGCTAGACTGTGGATGGGAAAGTTAAGTTTTTTATAATTTTTTTTAAACCTCTACATATATCACGCACTTAGCAGGATAGGCAGAGGGATCTGACAATCTAGGGTTCATACACTTCGTTCTCATAAAATGATTATTCCCCGTTTCCCGCCGAGTTAAGTATACTGATTTATATTTTTTAATCAAATTTATTACAGGTTGTAGTAATGTGTCAGTCTATTCTGAGCTTGGCTTTGTTTTTTTTTTTGTATTTTTAATTCTTTTTTTGTAAGCTAAGCTAATTCTTTAAGGTACCAGACGCTAAGAGAACAGATTTGACGACCCTCATGCCATAATCATAGTGGTTGCACTATTTTACGAGCTAAGCTGAAATGTTTGTGAAAGAGAGAATTTAGTGATGTGACTCCTAACTTTTCGCTTAACTTTTAACTTAAAATTAAAAAGATAATTCAAGGTTCACACATTCTTCCATATTTTTCCAGAAAGAGCATGGTGACAAGACACTCCGTTTTTTGTTTTGCTTGTTCGAACTTGGAATTGATTTATTAGTTGACTTTTGAGTGGTGGAGTTTAGCTCTGTGCTTTATCGTACCAAAGAAGAGAAATAAAAATAATAATGATTCCTAGTGGGAATCCACGATCGTTTTTTAATTATTTTTTAGTTTCTCGGACTCGAACCCACGGCTCTTGGTAGCCGTCCATGCGCTGTTACCGCTAAGCAATGCGTTCTTATCCCATCTTAATATAAAATAATAGTAAAATGTACTTACGGTCCAGCATTAACAAATCCATTAGAATATAAAGTGATTTCCCCAATCATGGCGTAGTCCGGCACCATCATGGCGACTGTACGGAATAGCACCTTCAAGTTGTCTGGTAGTTCTGTACGACCCGCATAACTGGGAAATTAATAATATACATACATACTAGCTCATATTCTTTTTTCTTTTTTTTTCTTTACGCTGTATCCCGCACGTATAGCTGGGTATTGCGTGCTGATTTGCCAAACGCACTAGAACGAGGGAAGCGAAATATTAAATATTAAGTATACAAATTTAATATTTTCATTTCTTGAAGTGAGAATCATATTATAACATAAAATAACATACCCAGGATTCATAGTAATAAACACGGAACAGGTCGGATCCAGGCTTATCTCTGTACCCTCGAAGATGAACCGCTTCTCGCGGCGGAGGATCGCCAGCTGGATGGAGAGGATCTGCTGAGCGACCACTGACAGCACTTCCAGTTCTATACGGTTGAATTCATCGAAACACGCCCAAGCTCCTGATTGGGCTAGACCCTGGAGAATATGGACAAGAATATAAACAGTTCGAATACATTCTCACATTTCTATGGTAGTAATTTTAAATTTAATTTTATAGGCTGATCATGCATATTTATAGACAAAATCGGAATATTATATTTAACCAAAGATATACGCACCATGACATGACAGTGAAAGTGTCTAACTAAACGGTAGTAGTTGTTGTAAACGGGAGTAGTTGTCAGTTCGATTCCCACTGGGTGTAATCGTTTATTAATTATTTTCATTCCTCCGCTTGAATAAGACAAACCTCGGCGTTGAGTTGCGCTATTTAACACGCAAAGTGATTAAGACTTCGGGCTAAAAGTTCTCTCCTACCGTTGTAGGTGGGAAATAGCATAAACCTGTATTATTTTCTTTATTGTAATTAATGAACCGAAAATAAACTGTACATTCTTTTATACATAAATATTATTTTACACAACGAGATAACTTTAACGCCTGTCGTGGCGCAGAGGCACAAGCGTGCGACTGAAAACGCGACAGGTTGTGGGTTCGATTCCCACTCCAGGAAATGTAAAATTTAATATTTTCATTTCTTGGGTTTGGTAACAAGGCAAAGCGCGGCGTTAAATGCGGAAAGCGGAAATGTTGAAAGAGAATGGAGTGTCTTAACACTAGATTCTCTGGTTCCCTCTGCCTACCCCGCTATATACGGGATACAATAATGTGAAGTTAAAAAAAAGAGATAACTTTTTTTAGTTTTAAACTTCAATTTGATTTTTCTTTCTTTTTTACCATTTAACAAAATCATTACTTCCATCATCATCATCATCATCACTTCCAGCTCCTTAATTTCATTCAACAAATAATAATAAATGACTAAAATTATCACGTATCCAACCACTAATTCAAAAAACAACCACATAACACTCAGTCTCCAAATTCTCCGTAAAATAAGGAAACATACCTTAAAGAATTTCCCCAGAGCCTTATAATCGAGTCCATCAGAACAGTTGAAGACCACACATTTCTTAGCCACCGCTTTCGCTAAGTCCTTGGTGGTTTCAGTCTTGCCAGTACCTGCTGGACCTTCTGGAGCACCACCCAGGTTCAGTTTTAGGGCACTCATTAGAGTTCTAGTGATTTAATAATAGAAACGTATATTAGTAAATATATATATATGTTAATAAATATATATAGAGAACCTGAGAACCTAGTGTTAAGACACTCCGTTCTCTTAACATTTCCGTTCCCCACTCTTTTTAATAACAAAAAACCCCATATTCACCTATAACACCGATCTGTAAGCGGTGTAGCAACCAGCCGCCCAGTGTTTCCCAAGTATTCGAACCCGTAAGCAACGTCCGTAGTGATCATAGAACAGAGAATGCGGTCACCGCGCCACTGGTACCGCAGTTGAGAGATCCAGTTAAAATCTGTTATATCTCGCACTTCCTTTTGCACCATTTCCTCTAGAATTGATCGACCTGGGGCATAGAAAATTTAATAGAAAATTTTTCAAATATTAATAATGCTTATTAATGGAAAAAGATTTTTAGAAAACGTATTAAATTTTGAACGTAGCGTGGATTCGAACCAGCACCTCTTAGAAACCTTTAAGGGCTCTGATTACTTAGTCATACGTTTTTATACAAAATTTAATTGCTGAATTGAGGCATTGCGTCCTGAGTGGCGGAACTCAACGCCGCGCTTTGCCTTGTTACCAAACCCAGGAAATGAAAAATTCCATTTCCTGCAGTGGGAATCGAACCCACATCTTGTCGCGTTTACAGTCGCTCGCTCGTGCCTCTGCGCGACGACAGGCGTTAATTATATAGGTACCTTTTAGTGTTAACATAATCATTTCACTGATCGAAAATCAAACCCACAAAATTACACTATAGAAAAAATCCCATACCCATTTCATCTATTCTATATGTCATATTTATATTATCATCCTAAGTGACAATCTAACCCACTATTATAATGTCCCCTTTACGCCACGATGGCATAAAAATACCAGACTATAAAAAAAATCATAGAATTACACATATAAACAAACCATGCACATCAATAACAATAAGCGCCTCCACCGTGACCCTGGCGCCCGCAGACAGTTCCCCTTGCACCAAGTACACCAGCGCCGTGATCTGCTCCGTGCTCTGCAACACCAGCTCCGGGAGACTGTTGGCTTGGATGGCCTCTATTGCCTGCAAGGAAACAATAGAATAGAACAGAATAAAATAGAACAGAATAGAACAGAATTGAATAGAATAGAACAGAATAGAACAGAACAGAGTTGAACAGAACAGAATGGGACATAATAGAACAAAACAGAATAGAACAGAATAGAACAGGACAGAACAGAACAGAACAGAGTAGAACAGAATAGAACCGAATAGAACAGAATAGAACATAACAGAGTAGAATAGAATAGATCAGAACAGAATATAACAGAATAGAACTCACACTCCAGGAAATGGAATTCAGAGATCGATACCCACTATAGGAAATGTAAAATTTAGTATTTTCATTTCCTGAGTTTGGTAACAAGGCAAAGCGCGGCGTTGAGTTCCGCCACTCAGCACGCAATGCCTCAATTCGGTGAAAAGTGGGGAACGGAGTTCGGTGAAAACGTAATGTGAAATTCCATTTCCTGGAGTGGGAATCGAAGCCACAGTTTATTTTGTTACTCATTATAAATTCTCGGGTTCATAGGAACCCGGTCCTTTGGAAGACTTGCGTGGGGACACAGGTCCAACACGTAGAGGCCCCTTTGAGACAACAATATTTTTTAATCTGACGCATTGACCGGGATCCATCTCTGAGTAACCATAGGTAATTGCTCAGAAATGGTCTCCGGTCAATGCGTAGGAGCTATGGAACATATGAAAAACTAAAATAGGGCTATGGAATGGAGTTTGGATGGACTAAGTACTGGGCTATTGATTGAGACTATCGGACGTCCGCCTTTTCAACAGTCTCAAATTGAAAGGTTAGCGGACGGTGACTCGCCTCCCACTAGATGGGCCCCCACAAAGCGGCGTAGTGCCTCGGGCGCAACATCGGTCATTTTAATTATACAAAATAATATTAGATTCACTCACCTCAGCAGTATATTGTATACAGGAGCCTGCCTGCACAATCT
>JAKGSA010000470.1:0-37822 GCA_033558755.1 Philaethria dido
TTTTTTTTTTTTTTATGGATACCGGATGGCAAACGAGCAGAAGGACCGCCTGATGGTAAGTGGTTACCTTCGCCCATGAACATCTACAACACAAGAGATGTACTAGATGCGTTGCCAACCTAGAGGATACAGATGGAAAGGGAGGATAATGTAGTAGTCCGCTATCGGAACCACCACATTTTGGGGGAAGGATGGTTGGGAAAGGGGAAAACCTGGCTTACATGCCATCGAACCGGAACACATCATAAGATATTTGGCGGTTCGTCTTTGACATGATAGTGGTCGCGAGCCAGACGGAGGACGAACCTCCTACCACCAACAGAAATCATTCCGATTTCTACTGTATATTGCTATTAACCTCACTTGAATTTTAGACAGAAAAGAGAGAACGGAGCGTCTATACATTATACTCTCTCAACAATGTGTGTAACTACAAAATATGAATACTATTTTTCTTGTTATAACCAAACTCCTCTACAATCTACAATTATAATCTCCAATCCAAATTAACAAGAAAATTACTTAGAAAGATAAGAAAAACTGGCCAAAACTATCCATAAAGTCCCAAAAATTCAAACCAAAATAAACTCACAAGACAAATGCGCGTGGTCCATCAGAAACAGAACATATTCGGCAGTAGTGCGTGATTTCTCTCGCAAATCGAACATGGCACAGTCTCTACAATCTTGGATGTAACTTAGCAGTTCCACCAATTGGGCGGTGGTCTCTGGACTCTCTGAGGTCCGACCCGCCATTTCCTCGTATACGTTGCAGATTCTTTATCATGGAAAATAAAATAAATTTAATAATATAACAAAAATATACATGAAAATATTAAATAATATATTTTAATTTCCTCGCTCTGGTAACAAGGCATAGCACGGCGCTTAGTTCCGCCACTCAGCACGGGATGCGTTAATTCAGCGGAAAGTGGCGAACGGACATTAAATTTGTATTTTTAATATAAAACAATCTTAATAAATATCAAATGTACAACCGTCTGTGGCACAGCGTGTAACCGTAAACGCGCTGGTTGCGGGTTCGATTCCCAATCATGATTGTACTTTAATAATTTTTATTTCCCTACTGTAGTAAGACAAGGTTCGTCAGTGACTTCAACACGTGTCTTCATATCAGGTTCTCTCTCACTACTCGCTTATGCGGGATAAAACGTGAAGTTAGTTTTGTTCTGGATTAGCTATAACTGTAGTTCATAGAGCGCCTGGTGGTGGTGTATATATATTGAATCCACTACCAGGTTTGTTTACAGGCAGATGCTGTTCCACTGCGCCACGATAACTTCTCAATACTAAAAAGGGGTCAAAAAAAGATAAGCAAAGTATACTCTTACGCTCTATTCCACTTCCGGTTGACATTAACGAAGTGATCCACAATATACTGACGTAGACCATCAACGACGCCCCACAGCACATCATTTAGCGGTCCACAGTCCAGCATCACCATGTTCAGTGGTATGTCACGTCGGAGGAACGCTATCTCATCGCGCAGGTTCTCATACATATGGATTCGTGCTGAGAAATCCTGTTTAAACATTATATTTAAGAAAACCCATAAATAAGCTGATATGCCTTCTACTTATTACATTTTTTACATACATACATACATAACTTCACGCTGTATCCCGCATATAGCAGGGTAGGCAGAGGGAACCTAGTGTTAAGACACTCCGTTCCCCACTTTCCGCCAAATTGAGGCATTGCGTCCTGAGTGGCGGAACTCAACGCCGCGCTTTGCCTTGTTACCAAACCCAGGATATGAAAAATTCCATTTCCTGGAGCGGGAATCGACCCTCAACCTGTTGCGTTTACAGTCGCAAGCATGTGCCTCTGCGTCACGACAGGTGTTATTGCGTTTTCATTTTTTTTTAATTGTAATTACTAGTCTTTTTATTATATTAAGTACAATTAACAAATCAAAACTAAAATGATATATTGTAATATTTGAAAGGGATCCTTCAAAATCCTCTTTCTCGTTAAATAATTATTGTCTAAAAACATTTTAAGAAAACGTATAATATTAAACTTTGAACGCAGCAGGACTCGAACCCGCGCCTCTTGGAAACCGTCCAAGCGCTCTGACCACTATGCCATGCGTTCTATATCCGTTTTTTATACGTTTTCTTAAAATGTTTTTCGTTTCCTAAGTGTGCGATGAACACTTTAAAATTATCAAAAATAATTATTTTCTAGTTATAATTTTTGATTAACATTTTTTTTTTTTTATGGATACCGGATGGCAAACGAGCAGAAGGACCGCCTGATGGTAAGTGGTTACCTTCGCCCATGAACATCTACAACACAAGAGATGTACTAGATGCGTTGCCAACCTAGAGGATACTGATGGAAGGGGGGACAATGTAGTAGTCCACTATCGGAACCACCACATTTTGGGGAAAGGATGGGTGGGAAAGGGGAAAACCTGGCTTACATGCCATCGAACCGGAACACATCATAAGATATTTGGCGGTTCGTCTTTGACATGATAGTGGTCGCGAGCCAGACGGAGGACGAACCTCCTACCACCAAACAATATACATAACTTTATTACAATCTACCTAATCACCTATGTAATAAAAAGCATAAAAAAAGGTTTTAAAAACGTTTGAAAAGTTTAAAAATGATAAATCGATATATAGTTAAGTTAGTAAGTAAAATGTAAAATAAATTTGCATGTGACACCGAAATTACACTAAAAATACTAACTTTTAAAAAATTATAAAACATTACCTTTAAATAGGGAGGCGGTTCCAAAGAAAAGAACTTCAGCAGGTCCTGGTGAGCTGTTCCATCCAGGATGTAGAAATACTCTTCATATCTGAAAAACATTTTAAAAAAACCTATAAAAAAATTAACGTAGCGGGGCTCGAACCCGACCCTCTTGTTTACCGTTCAAACGCTCTGACCACTAAGCTATACGTTCTTATACCATATACATATATTGAAATTCTTATAAAATTTAATTTTTTGATAGCATCTCTGTTGAGAGATTTTTACAATTTTTTTCTACCCAAAGATACTTACTAAGAATAATCGTTTGGCAACAGAGAATACTATTTATGAAAAGAAGAGGTTCCCCAAGAAGCGCGGGTTCGAGTCCCGCTATGTAAAATGTTTTCAAAAAATGTATTTCTGTTATTTTTGAATCTGTAAACTGTTAATCACATACTAAGGGAACAAAAAATATTAAAAAAGGAGGCTCGCTGCCAATAATTTTTTTTACGTTTTTAAAAAATATTTTTTTTATTCCTAAATGTATAATTAACACTAAAAATTATTAAAAATTCTCATACCTGACCAAGAAGCTAAGGGGTCCAGGACGGTTGGCGTTGAAATCCCGTAAGCACTTGTTGACGATGTCAGTCATATACTCCTCATCGGGGTATACTGACAGTAAGTAGGGATTTGGACGACTTACACCTTTGTAGGAGAGATATATAGAAATAATTGGTAGAAAAATGCAATTTTTTATGTGAAGTTAATCTATATTGTATAAAGCACTTGCGATACTGAGTGACTGACAGACAACATACAGGCGAAATTATTAGACATATAAAGCTAAATTTCGCATGACGGGTCCTTTGGGAAGTGTAGGGAAGCACTAAAAGAATTTCTACGCACATGTAATCGCGGGATGCAGCTAGTGTATAATATATATATTAATTTTTTAATATTATCAATGAGTGTAAATATAAAATTTGGCATAAATAAAGTTTATATTGAGTAGGACAGAAAGTCACGATTTTCCAAATTTAATAGAAATGGGTACATTGAATTATTATTAGTAAACACCCTAAGGAGCCTTGCCACACGCCAAATTTAAGTTTTCTATGACCATTACATTCGAAGTAATTAACTTCTAGACAAATAAAACTACAGAACTCACCAGGATACATAACGCTATCCACACTGGGTATCTGATGGTTCACATTGATGATGGTGTGGAACCACTTGATGATGAGCACCCTCATGTTCTCTAGAGAGGGCTCGAAGTGTATGGCGGTGGAGGACGGAGAGCCCACCACCTTGATGCGGATGAGGGGACGCTTTATGTATGTATAGTCTTTGTAATGTTGGCCGTAGTCGTTGCCTTCCTGTTGAGATTTAGACGAGGAACAGAGTTAAGACACTCCATGATGTCTTCTAAGGAAACGAAAATTGTTTATCGTTTCCTACGTGTGTGATTAACGCTTTAAGCTCTCAAATAAAACTATTATTTATTTCTTATTTTTACTTTAACGCCTGTCGTAGCGCAAAGGTTGTGGGCTCGATTCCCACTCCAGGAAATGGAATTTTTCATTTCCTGGGTTTGGTAACAAGCGGCGTTGAGCTCCGCCACTCAGCACGTAATGCTTCAATTCGGCGGAAAGTGGGAAACGGAGTGTCTTAACACTAATAGTTCCCTCTGCATACCCTGCTATATGCGGAATACAGCGTGAAGCTATGTATGTATGTACGTATGTTATTTTTGCTTGGATTTTCATAAAAACGTGTTCTTGCTTTTTGTTTTCATATTATTACATTACATTTAGCTTGATAAGTATGCAAAAGATCATATTAATCGGACATTTTAAAATAACGATTGAAAATGAGTTGATCATTTTAAAATGAGGACGGTCAAAATATATGTATGTATGTTAGTGTCCGACCGAAACTGGTTTTAATGACCGAAACCGAAACCGAAACCGAAACTTCTTTACAAGGATCATGTTGTGAGAGGAAAGTAGAAAAAACGTTATAACTTGTTCATTTTGCTTCGTCTTCGACATTAGTCAATATAACAACCCTCATTAAAAAAAAAATATTGCACTTTAAAAATATTTATAAAAATATAATTTATTTGAGTACTATTATTGACTAGGTTCCGTCCGAGGTTTCGCCCGCGTGGATGTCGGTTATCGCGAACTCAAGTAGTCTTCGGTTTCGGTCGTAGTTTCGGCACCTTTTCCACCGAAACCGAAACTAAACCGAAACTCGTTTTTCTGCCGCGACTCGACCGAAACCGAAACCGAATATTCGGTCGGACATTAATGTATATACAATTTTAATTATAATTATTGGGAAAATTTTACAACCAATTCTTGATAAAAGAATAGATATCGTATAGCATCTACGATTACATTTCATTTCGATAAAAAGTTACTCTAGTTAGTCTAATATACACTTACCCAATAGTAAGAAAAATATTCAGCAAAATGGTTCACGCTTCTTTCAACTAAGTCCCTTATTTGTCTTGACATTAGTGCGTGGATACAACTGTTTGGAGAATAGAACAGGTTCACTAAATACACTGATAATAATAGAAAAGTTAACAAAAAAAGAAAACCAATTTCAACGTTAAGACACTAAAATGTACAATTATTACGAAAAACTCAAAAACTTGTAAGATCTTAACTAAATTCATATGGGACCACATCAGAAACATCAGCTATCATATAAAAAAAGGAATCATCGAAATTGGTCCCATCCAGTAAAAAGTTACAATAAAATACAGTTATCCCATTAAAAATACAGTCAAATTGACAACCTTATTTGAAGCTGGTCACAAAATAAAAAAAAATAAACTCCCATCGATACCTGAAGAACTTCTCAACCTGGAACGTAGATTCCTTCTTCTTCTTCGCCACATACACCGCCCAGTGCTTCCTCATCTTCACCATGGTATCAGCTACATCTATGAGCCAGTTCTCCATCAGCTCTGTCCTGGTTTCTGAGCATAGGTGGTTTAAGCGAGTGGTAAAGTCGCTTGGGTAGTGTGGAAAAGGCTGGTCTATTTGCATTTTGTTCATGTCGCATATGTATATGTCTTGGTATCTAAAACATTAAATTATATATTTTTTTGTATAGCAGTACCCTGCCAGAGACCCTAGTGTTAAGATCCTCCGTTCTCCATTTTCTGTCTGAAATTAGTGTGAGAGCGGAGAGTTTAGAATAAATATAAATTATAAAACGCCTGTCGTGGCGCAGAGGCACATGCGTGCGTTATATAAATTATTTTCATCTTCCCCATTTTGGCAAGTTAAAACGCGCCATCAAGCTCCGTCATTTAACATTCATTCTAAATTTCAAATGGAAAAAATAGAACGGAATGTATTGAAACTATATTAAGTTTTTTTATGGATACCGGATAGCAAACAAGCAGAAGGACCACCTGCTGGTAAGTGGTTACCTTCTTCCATGGACATCTACAACACCAGAGATGTTGTAGTTGCCGACCTATACGAGATTTATAGATGGAAAGGGATACGAGGATACAGATGAAAGGGGAACAATGTAATAGTCTGCTATCGGAACCACTACATTTAGGGGAAAGGTTGGGTAGGAAAGACGAAAACCTGACTTACATGCCATCGAACCGGAACACATCATAAGATATTTGGTGGTTCGTCTTTGACATGATAGTGGTCGAGAGCCAGACGGAGGACGAACCTCCTACCACCTAACTACTGGGATATCCGTCTCTTAAGGGTACAGGGATGTAAAAAAAATAAAAATAACAATTACCTCTCCTGCCAAATCCGTCTCAGCTCCAACAATATAGGATTACCATGGTAATACCGGTAATACATGGAGTGTTTGCTTCTCACCACGTCACTGTGCCACGGCATCGGAGCTCGAATGCAGAGAGCTGGCCAGAGAGTTGGGAGAAACTGGATGTGAAGTCTCTCCTTTTCTGATGGATCCTCTAGAATGTAGGCAAGGAGACATCTGAAAGTTAAAATTATTAAATTTTCAGATTAATATATGTATGCCAATTCTGATACTCCTTCGGCATTGTTTTCAAAAAAATGTCCAAAGATTTTCCTTTACGTATTAATATAATGGTGAAGCGTAATTGTAATAATTTTATTTAAATTTTCACAATCCTCAATACTGACTGCCAATGAAATAATCAAAATTTTAGCAACGACCAAACTTCATATAAAATGCATTAAAAAGTAACATTATTACGAAAAACCCAAAAACTACTCCGCTATCATATAAAATAATAACCATCAAAATCAGCTTATCCAATAAGAAGTTTCACGGTGACACACATAAAACAAAATACAAAATTGAATCTTTTAAAATACAGAAGCCTACCTCCTCATAGCCATAAGGAAATATTCCTTAATCTCCGCTTCACTCTGTCTCACACACGCTTGGTACGTTAGTATCATAAGTCTCTTCTTTATGCTGGCAGTTTGTTTGTCCACTCGAGTTTTAGCCTTTTTGTATAAATGCTCTGGAAAGTCCGATATGTAGTTACCTTTGAGGGCCTGTTGGATATTTTGTATTGTTTATATTGGTCCAGATATAAGCTTCACGCTGTATCCCGCATATAGCAGGGTAGGCAGAGGGAACCTGAGAACCGACGTGTTAAGAGACACCGTTCCCCGCTTTCCGCCAAATTAAGGCCTTATGTGCTTAGTGGCGGAACACAACGCCGCGCATTATCTTGTTAACAAACCCAGGAAATGAAAATAGTAAACTTTTAAATTTTCTGGAGAATCGAACTCGCAACCTGTCACGTTTACAGTGGCACGCTTGTGCATCAAGCAAAAAGAATCTTCTATTTTAATTATTATCTAAAAAATAAGCAAAACCAAAATTAAATACTTCACCGTAGTCAAATAATACTGTATCCTCTCCAAATCCTTAGGGTGTATGTACCGATAGTGTTCCTCCTCCGTTATCTTCAAAAGCTCCAATTTTTGGTCATCTGGGTCTCTTGGTAACTCGAATTCTAGTTTGGCTAAATATCTATAATAATAATAAACTTTATTTAGAAAATTTAACAAAAGATTTTAAATAAAATCAATATAAATATAATATAACTATCAATTTATATTTAGGTATATTTGCATTTATGTATAACTTCACGCTGTATCCCGCACATAGCAAGGTAGGCAGAGGGAACCAGAGAACCTAGTGTTAAGACACTCCATTCTCTTTCAACAATTCCGTTCCCCACTTTCCGCCGAATTGAGGCATTGCGTGCTGAGTGGCGGAACTCAGCGCCGGTTTATTTATTAAACTTTTTTATTACCTAATGAGTGACAGATGATCGATGATGATGATGGAAATTCTTTTCCCGAAATTCATATAAAAACGGGAAAAAACAAAATTTTACATTTTACACTCAACATATAAAAACAACATACTTCTTCAATGCTTCCTGTGCAGCTAACTCAGCATCCGCTTTTTCTTTCTTTTTCTTTTCTATTCTCTTTCTCTTAGCTTCTGCTTCTGCTGCCTTCCTTCTTTCATATGCTCCAGATACCAAATCTTCTAACAGTACTAAGCCTAAAAATAATTATTTTAAAGCATTTTTTTTCAGCTTCACCCTTTTTCCCCAATGACGAGGTAGACAGAGAGACCTTAGTGTCAAGACACTCCGTTCTACCTTTTTCGCCAGAATTCGAAACATTGCCTGTTAAATAGTAATCGAACCCACAACCGTTCGCGTTTACAGTAAAACCTGACCACTGCGCCACAATGGGCTCGATGAATTAATGTTAGTAACAATATTTTCTTATAATTATATTACTGAGACTAAGAGGCAGTGGCGAGGCGTCCACACAACTCGATTTCCACCGGCTAGCCTAACTTTTCAAAAAAAAGGTCGCCAGGGTAATGTGGAGCTTGAATTGTAATTGAATTTGCAAGCAAAAAACAGGATCTAGAGAGCTAAAAAAAAAAGTTATCGCAAAAATCCGATAGTGAAATTACTAAATACCTTTACATCCTATACCGGCTTCCCTAAATATATCGGCTTCTCTAAAAATTATCGGCTTCCCTAAATATTTGTACCGGCTTCCATAAATATTTAGTACATTAGTTTCTCTAAATTTACCGACCTGCCTAACTAATATTTTCACCCCTCGCCACTGCTAAGTGGTGAAGAGGCATTTAAAGTTAAAAAATTATCAGTAAATCTAGAACGAACTAACTTGGTGACAATCATTAGGTAAAAACAGAACATAAAATGGAAATGTATAGGATGTTTTTTAGCTTCATGCTGTATCCTGCTAGTGCTAATGCACTCCGTTCATAGACTGTTCGTTCCCCACTTTCCGCTGAACTGAGGCATTGCGTGCTGAATGGAACTCGACGTCACGCTTTGCCTTGTCACCAGAGCGAGGAAATAATATTTTAATTATCTATTTTTTATACTAAAATTTAATTTCACCTTTTTGCAATTTATTCTTGTCCTTCTCCCTCTTTATTGCTTCTAACTTCTCTTTCTCTCTTTCCTCCCAAGACTTTATGGGTGGGAACTGGATCTCTCCGTTCGGCCCTATCGGTCCATACAGTTGTGGTGATGGTTTCCTCTTCGGCGGCATATTTATTGCTCTCAAGGTTTTTGTATTTCTTGTGTAACAATTACCTTTTAAAGCGTGAAATGGAAATTAAGTTGGATGCCATTGTGGCGTAGTTGTCTTATCAGAAGAAAACTTTGGATCCATTTTTACGAAAATTAAATGGACGGAGGAGCATAAAACTTGGTACACTTATACTTTATATAGCGAAGGAGTGCACTATGTTAATATATTTTTAAAATAATACATAAAAAATATATTATATTAATAAAATAAATGTTACACACACTACCATGGTTTGACATGCATGCATGTTTATATAAAATGACATATACATTGATAGAAAACGCGTTGTTAACGCGTCCACGGGAACTCTAATGATAATAATAATGAGATGGTGTTGAGTTCTAATCTCACTGAGGGTGATATTTATATTTAAGAAATAGTCAAAAAATAGTAGACAAAAAGCAATTCTCATTATCCAACAAGAAATTCGTCAGCCTAGAGATACATACATACATACATACTAATTTGCCATTTTTGACGAAAAATGAAGGCATATTTTTACTAGATGTCGGAGATTCTTGTACATGGGATTAAATAAAATTATATATAGATATTAATTATTTTAATTAAAAATGATGTTCACCAATAGAATCTACAGGTTTCGCGTGGTTAATGCCATCTCTGTAAGGAACGCCTCTCGTCCAGGACTTTGCTTGCATTAGTGGAGGGAATTCACTACAGCCACCCTCGCTATGACCTTGAAATATTCAAATTACTAAATAATATTATTATAATAACGCCTGTCTTGGCGTAGAGGCACAAGCGTGCAACTTTCCCACTTTCCGCCGAATTGAGGCATTGCGTGCTGAGTGGCGGAACTCAACGTCGCGCTTTGCCTTGTTACCAAACCCAGGAAATGTAAAATTCCATTTCCGGAGTGGGAATCGAACCCACAATCTGTCGCGTTTACAGTCGCACGCTTGTGCCTGCAACACGACAGGTGTTGTACTGAAAATAGCTTAGATATATTACTTTGACGCGTAAAACCAAGCCTACACACTATTGTACTTACAGTAAGACTGCGCCTCAATGGCCTCATTGGGATAGTACTAATACTTTAAAAATATATTTGATAAATAGTATTCCTTCTTGCTAAATGATTTCTTAGATACAATCTTTGGGTAATGAAAGTATATAAAAATCTCCTTATAGAGTCACTACCAACAAACATATGTTTATAGATACATAATGCTTAGTCGGTTTCCAGTAGACGTGGATTCGAATCTTACTACGTTCGAAATTTTATACTTCAGCTTCACGCTCTTTCCCGTATAACAGGGTAGTCAGAGACTTAGTGTCTAGACACTCCGTTCTCCGCTTTCCGTCAGAAATCGAGACATTGCCTGAGTGGGGAAACAAATAGAGAAAATAATTTAAATATAATATTTTCCCTGAGTGGGAACTGAACCCACAAACAATCGTGTTTACAGACGTTGCTACACTGCGTCATTATGACTAATTATATATATTTTTATACGTTTTCTATAATATATGTTTTAAGGAATTCTCACCTTCAGGATAATAATTCTTAGCTGCACGTAGCAACTGACTGTCCTGTCCCAGTTCATCGTTATACCCTGCGCGAGGCATCCAGGGTAATCCTGGCTGTGTTCTATCCGGGGCTATAAATCTTGAAGGGCATTTCGGTCTAGAACCGGCTTTCGAAGTAGATGGTGCTGGGCGTTTACGATCGCCACTTGCCATTTTTAGCTTAAATAATATTGATATAAAAATATAATTTTTATGCGATTTTTTTTTAACTTTACGCTATAACAGCCCGCACATAACAGGATAGGCAGTGGAAACTAGAGAACCTAGCGTTAAGATACTCCGCCTTACGATTTCCGATCCGTTCCCCACTTTCTACCGAATTGAGGCATTGCGTGCTGAGTCGCGGAACTCAACGCCGCTTTATTATCAGAGCGAGAAAATGAGAATATCAATTATTATATATATTTTATATTATCAAATTAAATGCACTAAAATACACTTTGTTACGAATAACTCAAAAATTAACTTTGTTTAATTGGGACCACATCAGAAACACTAGCTATTATATAAAAAGCAATCATCAAAATTGATTCACTCAGTAAAAAGTTATGCGGTAACACGTATAAAAAAATACAGTCAAATTGAAAACTTTGTTTTTTTAAGTTGGCTATATAGCGAAGTATACATATTTGTAAAAATTTGACAAATTTTACTTGAACAACGCCTGTCGTGGCGCAGAGGCACAAGCGTGCGACTGTAAACGCGACAGGTTGTGGGTTCGATTCCGACTCTAGAAAATAGAATTTTTCATTCAGAGTTACGCCACTCAGCACGCAATGCCTCAACTCGGCGGAAAGTGGGGAACGGAGTGTCTTAACACTAGGTTCCCTCTGCCTACCCTGCTATATGCGGGATACAGCGTGAAGCTATGTATGTATGTATATCACTTGATTTTTTTAATATTTCAAAAAGATATATAGCATCTACATCTTAAAAAACATATTATACTCACCTCTATCACAAAAATATCCAATAAAAAATTATTTATTCATTTTATTAGAAAAATTTCACGTCAAGAGAATATTTTAAAATAACATAACATGACAACAAAGTTAAGCGTTGTCATGACAACCATAAAATTTATCTTTGGTTGTATCGTTGGATACCAGTAATAATTGTTTTTAAAAATTACACGTGTATATTTGCAACCGACTTGCTATGTAAGGGGGTTATCAATTCGATAGTCTTTTTTGTGTCATAACTTTGTTACTAGATAGACCAATTTTGATGATTATATTTTTTATGATAGCTAATTGTTTTTCGGATTCCATTTAAATTTAGTTAATAGCTCAGGAAATGTTAGTTTTTCATTTTCTGAGTTTGTCTTTAAAAGGCAAAGCGCGGCGTTGAGTTCCGCCACTCAACACGCAACGCCTCAATTCGGCGGAAAAGTGGGAACGAAATTGTTGTGAAGAGCAGGAGTGTCTTAGCACTAGGTTCTCGGTTTTTACTAACTTCACGCTGTATCCCGCATATAGCATTGTAGGCAGGGAACCTGAGGAACCTAGTGTCAAGACACTCCGTTCTCATTACAACAATTTTCGTTCCCACTTTCCGCCGGAATTGAGGCATTGCGTGTTAGTGGCGGAACTCAGCGCCGCGCTTTGCCTTGTTGCAAACCCAAAGAAATGAAAATACTAAATTTTTGTATATATAAATTAATACTTTGAAACATTATATATATAACATAGTGTAGAAACACACTCGCTTTCTATTTGCCACTTATCATATAAATATTATCAGAAGCGGAACTTAACGCTGCGATTTGACATACAAACTAAATTTAGAAGAAACGATAATTATTCAAATACTATTTTCTTTTCCATTTCTATCTTCGATAATTTTTAAAGAGTATAGAATATCTTTAACCCATTTTTCTAACTCCATACTAAATTTTAGCTTTAGGCTAAAAGAGACAGTTGTAGGTTCAATTCTCACTCAGGTTAATGATTAAGTTTTTATTATTTTTTTCCCTATACTGGCCAGACAAGTATGGCAGACCAGGCCAGTCTTTCCTCTTTCCCACCCACCCTTTCCCCAAAATGTGGTGGTTCCGATAGCGGACTACTACATCGTCCCCCTTCCGTCTATATCCTCGTCGGTCGGCAACGCATCTACAACATTTCTGGTGTTGTAGATGTCTATGGGCGAAGGTAACCACTTACCATCAGGTGGTCCTTCTGCTTGTTTGCCATCCATTATCCATAAAAAAAAGACAAATTGTAGCGTTGACTTCCTCAACGTCAACGTCTCGAATTCAGGCAACGGAGAATGGAATATTTTAACACTAAGTTCCCTCTCTTCTTGTTTTAGTTGCTATACTGAATAAAGCGCGAAGCTATCGGAAATATAAATTTACAATTCTAAGCCTATTTATATAACTTTAGGTAAACAAATAAAAAATCAAAATAAATATCAAAATTTTATTGTCATAATTACATAAATATATAAAATTTCATTTCATAATTTAAATAATACATTTAAAATGAACACCAGATAGTTATAATCCTTTTTAAATAGTACTAATATATGGGAAGACAAAAAAGTTTTTATTCATCTTTAGAAAATTCATATGAAAATGGCAGTTTAATTACTTATATTTACTTATAAAAATATATTATTTAATTATCAGTGGCAAGGGATGAAATTTTTTAAAAAGGTGAGGCGGTACATACAGTTAAGCTGGTCCATAGAGGTAAGCCGGCACATACAGATAAGCCGGTATATATGGATATACCGTCATCCATGCTAAGTTATTTGGCAATTATACTCTTAAATTTTGCTGGAAACCTTTTTTTGGCTCTCATAATTTTGTTAACCTTGTTTTTTTTTTGCAAACCCACTCCCATTTTTTCAATCTCGTTTGTTTTTAGTATACCCAATCTGCTAATAAATCCGCCAATTACTTATTGTAAAAACATATATAGAAAACGTATAAAAATTTGAACGCAGCGGGACTCGAATCCGCGCCTCTTGTAAACCATTCAAACGCTCTGACCACTAAGCCATGCGTTCTACATCCGGCTGCGTCGAAATTCTTATAGGCTTGTTACAACGTTATTTATGTTGTTAGCATCTCTGTAGAGAGATTACAAATTTCTGCTACCCAAAGATTATTTCAAAGAACAATCATTTGGCAAGAGAGAATGCTATAGCATCTCTTTCGTCCGTATCCATATATATGTTTTCTAAATATGTGTGTTCGTTTCCTTTGTGTATCATTAACACTTTAAAACTTCAAAAACAAAGGTAAGCCGATGAGAATCGGGTTATATGGACGCCTCGCCACTGCTAATAATAAATTTACCAATAAACACAAAATATAATTCACTAAATATTAAAAATTACGTATTTATTTTGGCACAGATTATATAATATATATTTAAAAAAAAATGTCAAATGTCAAAATACAACAGTTTCATATTATGTAATATGTATAAATTGGAAGACAAATAATATATTTTCTTTGCAATTTTTAGTATTAAATATTTAATTTAAAAAATGAACACTAACTCGTCTAAAATGGCTAGAATCAATGTCCGTAATGTAATATTGTAAATTTAAAAAAAAAAATGTCAAGAAAGAATTTGAATGTTATTTTTTTAATTAAAAACAAAATTCTATTTATTTATTAGCCTTTTGTATATAAAAAAATATATCAACGTTATAATCAATTACTTGAATGAGTCATACTAACACATCTAAATCTTATTCAAAAAGTGAATGCATTAAATGCACCTGTCTTGCAAATAACAATAGTTTTTGTTTCATCAAAATCGGGCTAGGATTTCAGAAATCACAGCATCTTAAAGTTCCGTCGATATCGGCTGGTGACGTCACGTGGCGATAGGTATGTATGCGGCGGTGTGCGTGTTGTTACAACGTACATGTATGTAAGTGTGCACGTGACGTCACACAGTAGCGCTACTAGCGCGACCGAGGCTACACTTTAACGCGAGATATGCTGTTAGCTAAAAACGTTGGTGTGACTCATTGTCATTACGATGTTAATCATATATATATATAGTAATTATGTACACTGATTCTAGAAGATTCTACCATCTCTCACTCTCTCTCACTTATATAAAAAATGTATATAAAAACCTTATTCTAACTTTAAATAAATAAAAAATCTTTGCAAGTCATGGATATTTTTACTTTAATTAATTGACAACAGTTTTTTTTTTATTAAAATAATGATATATATTATAGATGAGCTTCGAATTCATTCTTTTCAACAAACATATTGAAATTCAACATTTTTAAAAAATGTATAAGTATTTGAACAAAATGGGAAAAAAATATAAATGTAATTTAATTAATTGTAAAAAATCTGAAATTAACATCCAAAAACATGTTGTTTTTTAACTTCACGCTGTATCCCGCATATAGCAGGGTAGGCAGAGAGAACCAGAGAATCTAGTATTAATACAATCCATTCTCTTCCCCACTTTCCGCTGAATTGAGGCAATGCGTGTTGAGTGGCGGAACTCAACGCCGCGCTTTGCCTCGTTACTAAGCCAAAGAAATAAAAATACTACATTTTACATTTCCTACAGTGGGAATCGAACCCACAACCTTTCGCGTTCACAGTCGCACGTTTACGCCTCTGCGCTACGACAGGCGTTTCCTAAAACATTTCAGAATTTCATGAATAGAATGAATTTGAAATTCATAGCTTATTATTATAGTTTTCTAAATAGACATTTGTATCGTGGTATAGTTATTTAAAAAAATACATCTAAGAAAAACACAAAATTTTCAAATTTAAATTTTCAGTTAAAATAATTTTTAATTATATATTATGCACATAATTATTTTTCATAATAATAATTAATTAAATAGTTATAAATGTATTTAAATTCAATATTCATCACATATTATAAATATATCAATATATTTTTTCTTTATCTCATAAAGGTATAATAACTATTACTATTACATCATACATACAAAATACAAAAATTTAAAAAAATACAAAAAAAAAAATAATTCTAGAATCTATAATATAATAGACAGATATGTATTCTAAAATCAATATAAATTATTTGACAATCTGTAATCCGCCATTTTGTTGTGGCGGACATTTTGATTTAAAAATCAATACACTATAGTTGCATTGTCATCAAGAATTAAAGGTATATACCAAATATTAACATATTGGACACTAAAATCAACTTTAATTTTCACGGGAAATTAAATACCAGGCGTGAATAAGTTTATAAATCAAAAATGCTATTCAGGGCAGCATTCGATTTAAATAAAATTTTATCATTAAATACTGTTTTTTTTTCACTTCACGCTGAATCCCGCAGGTAGTAGAATAAGCACAGGAAACCAGAGAATCGACGTGTTAAGACACTCCGTTTTCTTAACATGTCATTAAATCACCCTATAATAAAGTAACTTTAATGCCTCATAAATAAAACTATATCCAAATCGACTTACCAACCTATTCACGCCTGTAACTGAAACCAAAAATTAACTTACCTGTCAATTTTCGTTGGCATTTTTATTCAAATATGAACTAGATCCTTGCCAACTAAAAGAGCTATCTGTATCACCATCTTCAGCAGATTTTCTATCAGCATAGGAATTTGGCCTCTCCTTTATATATGACCTAGGTCGGTCTAGGAAGGAATGGCTGAGTCTAGACGCATCGAAGTGGTAGCCAGCGTTGGAAGGCTTCCTAACTTCGTGTAAGTACTTCCAAGTGTGACTATCTGGTCCTTCTTGGGTATCGTCTGGTTTTGGACTGTATAACCACTCTGTATAATGAAAAAAGATATATAAATTATATTTTTTTTTTCGTCATATCTTATATACACTTACAGAGAACCTAGTGCCGAGACACTCAATTATAAAAATAATTAAAATATAATAATTCCTCCGAATAGAAATCGAACCCAGAACCAATCATATCTACAGAGAGATGAGTAATTTAGTAATTTCCTATCACTATAGGGTCTAGGCCTCTCCTTTATATATAACCTAGGTCGGTCTAGGAAGTAATGACTGAGAATGACTTATTTTTTTTTTTTTTATGGATACCGGATGGCAAACGAGTAGAAGGACCGCCTGATGGTAAGTGGTTACCTTCGCCCATAGACATCTACAACACCAGAGATGTACTAGATGCGTTGCCAACCTAGAGGATACAGATGGAAAGGGAGGACAATGTAGTAGTCCGCTATCGGAACCACCACATTGTGGGGAAAGGATGGGTGGGAAAGGGGAAAACCTGGCTTACATGCCATCGAACCGGAACACATCATAAGATATTTGGCGGTTCGTCTTTGACATGATAGTGGTCGCGAGCCAGACGGAGGACGAATGACATATGCATACAAAGTGTTGAATGATTAATAAAATATATATTTCTCTTATTAGATATTCTTTTTTTTAATTTTCACCTACTTTGAAATAATAAAAACGTAAGAAACGTACAAACTTACCCCCAATAGACACTTTTTCAATGGCAGATAGTAGGAAATCCTTGTCCTTGGCTTGTAACCTCAACATACGTCTCAGCATACCCACCATGGACCGCTGCGCCACTGATCTAGCTCGCATTATGTATACGACCACGCTAAAATTATAAATATATATGTTACATACATACATAGCTTCACGCTGTATCCCGCATATAGCAGGGTAGGCAGAGGAAACCAAGTGTTAAGACACACCGTTCCCCACTTTCCGCCGAATTGAGGCATTGCCTGCTGAGTGGCGGAACTCAACGCCGCTTTATTATTTTTTTCCCAAAAATTCAAAATTTCTACTTCAAGCTCTCTAAAGTGGTGGGTGTAATATTTACAATACTGGGATAAGACAAGAAACCATAACGTAATTTCATCCCACGGACATAGAGCAGAGTGGCGCAGTGGAAGCGTGCTGGGCCCATAACCCAGAGGTCCGTGGATCGAAACCACGCTCTGCTAACAACGCTTTTTTAATATTTTTTATAAAAAAAAATAATATACATCATTTTTTAAATTTAAAATACAATCTTTTGTTTTAATATATATAAAAAAAAATAATATTTTTTTTACAATTATACTATTATACCTTATAATTTCTAATATTACCGCTATCTTATACAAATCGCTACTAAGATAATTTGTATAACAATTTTTTTTTTTTTAATGATAACGGACGGCAAACGAGCAGAAGGACCACCTGATGGTAAGTGGTTACCTTCGCCCATAGACATCTACAACACCAGAGATGTTGTAGATGCGTTGCCAACCTAGAGGATACTGATGGAAGGGGGGACAATGTAGTAGTCCGCTATCGGAACCACCACATTTTGGGGAATTACCAAAAACGATTCATAATACATAAAAAAATACATAATATAAATTCTTTACGTAAAAAAAAAACAAAGAAGCAAAAGCAATACTTACCATAATGCCAACATAACAAAACCAATGGACCCGGGTCTTGTCAAGAAATATATAAAATTGCGGAGAGCGGAGTGTTGAGAGAGTCTTAATAGACCTTCGCTTAGCACTTCATATACATGTGGGTAATCACGTAGAGGTCCACACGAGGGAGACGAGCTGTGGAATTTAATTGAAAATTATAAAACAGAGTGTTTTAACACTATGTTCTCTATAGATACATACATACATACATAGTATGTATGTATGTATGTATGCACGCAGTATGTATGTAGCACTTCACGCTGTATCCCGCATACAGCAGGGTAGGCAGAGGGAACCTAGTGTTAAGACACTCCATTCCCCACACGTATTAATATAATAATAATAAAAACAAACTTACCCCAAAAACAGAGAGCCAAGAACAAACAAAGTTGTAAACAGAGAGAGAGTCACCAACATATAGAGGACCGTCTGCGTTTGCGCGGCGCGCCATACCTTGTATAAAAATGAACATACATTTTTAGAAAACGTATAAAAAATTGAACGTAGCGGGACTCGAACCCGCACCTCTTGGAAACCGTCCATGCGCTCTGATCATTAAACCAACACAACACTTACAACTGACAATAATTTTTAAAAATAATCTTTGAGTTAACGCATGTCGTGGCGCAGAGGCACAAGCGTGCGACTGTAAGCGCGACACGTTGTGGGTTCGATTCCCGAGTAAAATTTAGTATTATCATTTCTTGGGTTTGGTAACAAGGCAAAGCGCGGCGTTGAGTTCCGCCGTTCAACACGCAATGCCTCAATTTGGCAGAAAGTGGGGAACGGAAATATTGAAAGAGAATGGAGTGTATTAACACTAGATTCTCAGGTTCCCTCTGCCTACCCCGCTATATGCGGGAAACAGCGTGAAGTTAAAAGAAGTTGAAGAAGAGAAAAAAGACTTTGAGTAACTAAAATTTATAAAAATCTCTAATATGCTAATAACAAAAATAAGTTGTTACAAGCGTGTAACATTTCGACGTATAGCTTATTGGTTAGGGCGCTTGGACGGTTTCTAAAAGACGCGGATTCAAGTCCCGCTACGTTAAATTTTTGTATGAATTCTAAAACATGTTTTCCTTATCCTAGAGTATGAATTAATAGTACTTCTACAAATATAATATAAAAAATACACAAGCATATTTGTTTATTTAATATTTTAGTACTAAATTTTAAAATACATATTTTTGAATTTCAAACTCTTTCATTGTAACTTCCAATGCATTCCCTTTTTTCAGAATTCAGAGTTTCGAAAAGATTTGAATTTGAAACTCAAAAATGTAAATAAAATATTAATGTCTACATAATAGAACGAATTCAAAATCCAAACAATATTTTTTTTATCTTCACGCTGTATCCCGCATATAGCAGGGTAGACAGAGGGTACCGACGTGTTAAGACACTCCGTTCCCCACTTGCCGCCGAATTGAGGCATTGCGTGGTGTTAACTTACCAGACCCAGGAAATGAAAATACTAAACTTTTACATTTCCTGGAGTGGGAATCGAACCCACAACCTTTCGCGTTTACAGTCGCTCGCTTGTGCTTCTGCGCCATCACTGGCGCATATTTAATTCTTGATTAATTATTTATTAATCAGAAGAATTAATAAAAAAATAATTTTCACCAACAAATAAAAAAAAAAATAGACAGCTCAATTTATATATGTATTTACCTTAATTACCAAAACAGGCTTACCTTCAACAGGTAAACCAAAGGTAAGCCAAAAAGCCAACTTACCTTCCTCCCAGTCTGACAAGCGCGTAGAGCGGTGAATTTCTTCACGTAGAACAACAATAGACACTTGGCGAGGAGAGTTATCGCCAAGAGCGGAGAGAATGCCAACCCCGCCCATAGTACTGACTGATTGTAGATTAGAGTTAGTGAATTGTAGGCGATGTTAAACTCCGGAGGTGATCCTAGTATCTTTATCCTATAGTAGAAAAATTACAATTTTTAGAAATTCCGAAAAATATTACCCACAATCTGTCGCATTTATTGTCGCACGCTTTTGCCTCTGCGTCACGACAGGCGTTAATAATTTAATAATTAAAGTTAATGTATATTAATATAAATCACATATACATTGCTAAAGACAACGCGTTGTTAACGCGTCAACGGGGACACTAGGGAACCATAAATTCGACTATTTTTCTGTATTTTCCATATAAACTTTAACTATACCAAATTTCGTACTTTACCAATCGCATAAATTTTACAAAAATGGATACAACACTTTTCCTTTTTTTTAACATAAAAAACTATAAAAAAAAAAATACTCACTTAAACAGTAAGGCCCTTGTAAATTCTATAAAGGGTAAAAGTAGAAGAGAAATGAAAGCGTCCAAAACAACCAAACGATACGCTTCTTGTCCCACACGGGTTTCCCAACACTGGAAAAGTTTAAAAAAAAAACATTAATATATTTTTTAGAAAAGGTTTTTTTTTTTAACTTCACGCTGTAACCCGCATATGGCGCGGTAGGCAAGAGGAACCTAAAACCTAGTGTTAGGACCTCCATTCTCTTTCAACAATCCGTTCTCCACTTTCCGCTGAATTGAGGCATTTCGTGTTGGGCGCTGAACTCAACGCCGCGCTTTGCCTTGTTACCAAACCCAAGAAGTAAGAAAATACTAAATTTTACATTTCCTGGAGTGGGAATCAGACCCGCAACCTGTCGCGTTTGAACCGCGCATATGCCTCTACGCCGACAAGCGTTCTTAAGGAATTGCTTATACGTTATTTAATAAATAGCATTCTCTGTTGCCAAACGATTGTTTCTTAAAAAATAATCTTTGCTTGGCAGAAGTGGGTAACAAGCCCAGTCACTCCGTCTGGCTCGCGACCACTATCATGTGAACGAACCGCCAAATAACTCTTATGATGTTCCGGTTCGATATGGCATGTAAGCCAGGTTTTCCCCTTTCCCACCCATCCTTTCCCAAAATGTGGTGGTTCCGATAGCCAGACTACTACATTTGTCCTCCCACTCCATCTGTATCCTCTAGGTTGCTTAACATCTAAAAATTACATCTCTTGTGTTGTGTAGATGTTCATAGGCGAAAGTAACCACTTACCATCAGGCGGTCTTCTGTCGTTTGCCATCCGGTATCCATAAAAAAAAAAAAAAGAAATATAAATTTCAACGCAACCGGATGTAGAACGCATGGCGCGCTGTGGTCAAGAGCGCTTGGACGGTTTTCAAGAGGCGCGGGTTCGAGTCCCGCTACGTTCAAATTTTTGTTTTCTAATAATGTTTTCGTGTGTCCTAAGTGTGTAATTAACACTTTTCTTAAACTACAAACTACTCAAATATATGGTTATATTTTCTTTTCAGGTTCAAGTATTTTCCGCATAGCAGGATAGATAGAGAGGACAGGACACTCCGTTCTCCACTTTCTGCCTGTATACTGGACATTGTGCAACTAAACGCCGCGCTTTATTCCGCCAGAACAGAGAAATGGATATAATTTAAACAATCATTATTCCAAACGGGAATCGAATCTACAACCAATCTCGTTTATTTAGACAGTAAAACTACACGACGAATAATAGTTAGTACCCTTTAGTATCGCCACTTAATACAATGGCGATAATAATTTAAATACAATCATAACTCATAAAAAAGGGCAAAACGACAACGTTCGATTGTACAATGGTTGTGGATTCGATTCCCTCTCAGGGGAATAAATAAATGTCAATTACCTTTGTCACTCAGATAAGATAAACGCTTTAAACGCCTGTCGTGGCGCAGAGACACAAGAGTGCGACTGTAAACCCGACAGGTGGTGGGTTCGATTCCCACTCCAGGAAATGGAATTTTTCCCTTTCTGGGTTTGGCAACAGGGCAAAACGCGGCGTTGAGTTCCGCCACTCGGCACGCAATGCCTCAATTCGGGGGAAAGTGGGAAACGGAGTGTCTTAACACTAGGTTCCCTCTGCCTACCCTACTATATGCGGGTACAGCGTGAAGCTATGTATGTATGTATGTATAAGATAAACCGCGACATTCGCATCCATTTAACAGACAACACTCCGAATTCTGACACAAAATAAATAACAGAGTCCACACACTATCTCTCTATTCAAAACTCACCGTATCACCAGACCTCGCCCAGTAAAACAGCAGAAGCACTAATATACCAATATCTAATAGCCAGGTTCTAGCTATCGTCACGTAGAAGGCAGTTCGAGCATCATAGAATTCTAATCTGGCAAAAAAAATATAAAATTAGATTAACGATATAAAAATATTTAAAAAAATATATGTTTTTTTTTTAACTTCACGCTGTATCCCGCATATAGCGGGGTAGGCAGAGGGAACCAGAGAACCTAGTGTGAAGACACTCCGTTCTCTTTCAACAATTCCGTTCCCCACTTAATTAAATTCAATTTTGTTCCTTTCTTATTGTATGAATAACCTTTTAAAATATAAAAATATACTTATAAGAGGACGGAGAAATATAACATCTTTTTTTTAATATTTTATCCCATTTTAAATTGATTATAATTATTTTTTTTTTTTTTTATGGATGCCGGATGGCAAAGCAGGCAAGAAGGACCACCTGATGGTAGAGTGGTTACCTTCGCCCATGAACATCTACAACACCAGAGATGTTGTAGATGCGTTTATAACCTAGGGGATACTGATGGAGGGGGACAGTGTAGTCCACTATCAAGAACCACCACATTTTGGGGGAACGGATGGGTGGGAAAGGGAAAACCTGGCTTACATGCCAATCGAACCGGAACACATCATAAGATGTTGGCAGTTCGTCTTTGACATGGATAGTGGTCGCCCAGGCAGCCAGACGGAGGACGAACCTCCTACCACCAAACAAAAGTTGAATATAATATGTATTTTGACAAAAAATTCTTACCAACAACTTTCTACATCAACAATATTACTTGTTATACCATCGTAGTGCAGTGGTACAGCTTCTGACAGTGAATACAAGTTGTTACGTATTCGATCCACACTCGGGGTTAATTAAATTATATTCATTTATTCGCTCTGGTAACACAAAGCGCGGTGTTGACTTCCGCCACTTAAAACGAAATGTCGTAAATTTAGGCGGAAAGCGGCTAGTTTCATTTTGACTACCCAACTGAATAAAATTTATCACAACCGATTAGAAACAAAAATCTCTTTAATACTGACGCCTACACGTCTGTCGTGGCGCAGAGCCGTAAAAGCGACTGTAAGAACGACAGGTTGTAGGTTCGATTCCCACTCCAGAAAATGAAAATTCTAAATAAAATTTTGTATTTCATTTCTGGGTTTCTGGGTCTGTTAACAAGGCAAAACGCGGCGTTGAGTTCTGCTACTCAACACACAATGCCTTAATTCAGCGGAAAGTGGGGAACGGAATTATTGAAAGAGAACGGAGTGTCTTAACACTAGGTTCTCTTGCTCCCTCTGCCTACCCTGCTATATGCGGGATACAGCGTGAAGCTAAAAAATATATAACTAAAAACCTTTAATACTGCAAAAATTAATATTCTTATCCAAATTAAAAAAAATATACCTGCAAAATAAAAAAAAAGTGACAAAAAAAAACGAAAAAAAAAAGCTAAAACAACTCACTTAACAACAACATTAAGCAGTAGCGGACAAACACACACCACTGCCGTTATGATCATCGATATGTATATGTAGTGGTCGATCTCTCCGCCTATTTCCTCGCCGAGGAGCAGCCAGAGAGCGTAGTGAACCCCGAATATGGTGGCTAAGGTAGTGATCGTTACTACTGTGTTAGTGGTACGTCTTCCAAAGGTTATCCAGGGAGTGGTGGTGATTTGCTTCCGGTTTTGTTCAGCGAGAAGTTCCTGGTTAAAGAAGGAAATAGTATAAATTTATAGATTTAGCTGAGAGAACCTAGTGTTAAGACACTCCGTTCTCTTACAATGATTCCGTTCCCCACTTTCCGCCGAATTGAGGCATTGCGTGCTGAGTGGCGGAACTCAACGCTGCGCTTTGCCTTGTTACCAATAATTAATTTAAATATAATTATTCCCCAGAGAGAGAATCGAACCCATAGCCATTCATATTTACAGTTAGGAACTACATGCATACATACATAGCTTCACGCTGTATCCCGCATATAACAGGGTGGGCAGAAGAAACCTGAGAACCTAGTGTTAAGACACTCCGTTCCCCACTTTCCGCCGAATTGAGATATTACATACTGAGTGACGGAACTCAACGCCGCGCTTTGCTTTTTTACCAAACCAAGGAAATGAAATTACTAAATTTTTACATTTCCTGGAGTGAGAATCGAACCCACAACCTGTCTCATCTACTATATGTCTGTTAAAAAATAATACACATACAACTTCTATATTCATTAATCCTAATTAATAATATCTAAATAATATTAAGAAACAATAAAAAACAGTTAACTTACCTTAAATTCATGATACAACGCTCTGGCAGCCAAACCGGCCGCACTGGGACTGGCGATACCAAAGTCCCATCCACAGAACAACTTAGTGGCTAAAGCCTGTCTCAACGCCTCCCCATCACCACCAGCAGGCTCTATGAAGTTACGACGGTAGGAGTACGCTGTCCTGAGGAAAGAGAGAGAATGAGAGTCATTATAGGAGAGCTAGGAGAGTTCGCAATAGCCTATTCCTAGTAAAGAACAATAAGTTTATGATTTAAAACTCTTTATGGAATAAGCTATTGAGATTGGGAGGAGAGACAGAGAGAGAGAGAGGGAGAGAGGGAGTCATTACAGGAGGGTTAGGAGAGTCGATAATTAGCTATTCCTAGTAAAGAACCAAGCTCTAGCAGATAAAGTATTTTCATTTCCTGGGTTGATAAGAAGGCAAAGGCCGGCGTTGAGGCCCGCCACTCAGCACGCAATGCTTCGATTCAGCGGAAAGTGGGGAACGGAGTGTCTTAACACTAGATTCCTTCTGCCTACCCTGCTATATGCGGGATACAGCGTGAAGTTAACAAAAATAGTAGTTTTAGGATAATTATTTCTTTTTTGCTTCACGTTTTTCTCAAAATTATGCTAGACAGAGAGAACCTAGCGTCAACCTTCAAATTTTCTCATTCCCTCTTAACCTATACAAAAAAAAATATTAAAAAACATAAAAAAATTTAAAAAAAACTCACCTATAACAAAGAACAGCAAAAAACATCAAATATATACACAGCATAGTATAGAAATACGCGAATGGCATGTTATAATGTAAGGGGCCATTATTGACTGGACCGTTGTGGTAGTGTCCGTAGAATAGTAACGTATCTTCAAGACCGCCCTGAAATATAAGTAATAATAATATATAGGAAGTATGTACAACGTCCGTCGTGGCGCAGAGCCACAAGCGTACGACTGTTAACGACAGGTTGTGGGTTCGATTCCCACTCCAGGAAATGTAGTATTTTCATTTCCTGGGTTTGGTAAAAAGGCAAGGCGCGACGTTGAATTTCGCCACTCAGCACGCAATGCCTCAATTCGGCGGAAAGTGGGAAACGGAGTGTCTTAACATTAGGTTCTGAGATTCCCTCTGCCTACCCAGCTATATGCGGGATACAGGGTGAAGCTAAAAAAAAGAAAGTATAAAAAACTTATTTTAAGTAATATTGGAAAAACGTAAGTTTTTTTTTAGCTTCACGCTTTATTCCGCACTTAGCAATGTAGGCAGAGGGAACACAAAAACCTAGGGTTAAGACATTTCGTTCTCTTAACATTTCTATTCCCCACTTTCCGCCTGATTGAGGCATTGCGTGCTGAGTGGCGGAACTTAACGCCGCGCTTTGTCATGCTACTACATTAATTTCATATTGAATACATTAATGACTTTTGACTTTACATTTTAAACTTGGTTTTTCCAATTTAATTTTAATTAGAGACACTGCGTTTTAAGTGGTGGAGCCAGCGCTCTTTCCTTTAAATACAAAAAAAAAACTTTAAAGAATATTTTTAAAATGTTACTTACACTATAAGAAAATAAATAAAAATTGAAAAACATAAAAATTTAAACACAACTGGACTCAAACCCGCACCTCTTAAAAACTGTCAAGGCGCTACGACCATTAACACATACTAATCTCTAAAATCATTATTAAACATATGCTTTAGAAGTACGGGTTCGATTCCCGCTACACCAAAATTCATATAAACCAAATATTTAACCTGAAAAAACTTACCATGCCGCTTATAAAATCCAAAGCAGCCAAATCCAACGTATAATTGCTTCTACCGTTAAACAACGCCTGAGGAACCACAAGGAAGCTGATGATGAAGATGGACAGCATCAGGTTGACCCCGAACAGCCACCTGAGGAGGTGGAAGTAAGAGCCGACCGCTGAGCCGAGGTTACCCTCGATGTGCCTTATCGCTTCGTACCAGAGCTCGATGGAGAAGAGGAATTCGCGGGAACGATCGCGGAACTGGGTGAAGAATTTGGGGAAGATGGTGAATAATTAAAATTTTAAGTACAAAATCGATTTTTAAATAAAAGTGTACTAAAAAGTTTTTTTTTTGACTGACTCAAAAATATTGGTCAGATCTTAACTAAATTTAAATGCACTAGCTATCATATAAAAAAAATTGTCTATTTGAGAAATTCCTTCTTTTTAAAAAATATAACAAAAACAAATTAAGTTCTTTTTTTATTTATTTTATATATTTTTTATTTATTTTAAGCCTTTAGTCCAGTAGCGGATTTACCAGCAGGCTAAGAACCATTAGACTGCAAATTTAACTTAAAAAGCAGAGTCGGCAAACTTAACGATTAACCTAACAATTATTGAGGTTAGAGATGGCAAAAGAAACATGAACAGCAAAAATTCAACAGACAATGTCTTTCTACATCAACAGAAAATAAAAAGTCATTGTGGCGAAATGGGACATCTAACTGTAACATATAGGGTAAGCACGAAAATTTGCGACAAAGCATTTTGTATGGGAAAACTTTAGTTCCTTTTACGGTAGAGGCGCTTTTCAATTCCCATACAAAGTCTTTCGATAACGATACGAATGCTTTGTCTCAAGTTTCCGTGCTTGCCCTAATGATGGCTGTGAATTCGATACCTATTCTTGTATAAATATTAAAAGATATCTCTTTTCAAACATAAACCATTCTCTCTTTATTCTATTCTTTTTATTACTCTCTCCCTATCCCCATCTTACCCGCTTCACTGCAAAGCTGATCCTATACTTCATCCTCTTGAACATGGATATGGGACGCTGTTTAGAACGCAAGCTAACAGATGCTGATAGCTTGGCTCGAACATTACGTTTCATTGTCAAGCCTTGAGGTAAATCCCGTAATGCTTCTCTTAAAAAAGTAATAATAGAAAGAAATAAAATAATAAATAATTCAATATATATTTAATTAACATTTACGTATCTATAAATAAATTCCGAACTCTATATTAAATTTGCCACTGAAGAAAGAGTAAAGTAGAGTTAAGACAGAAGAAGTAAAGCTTATTATTCTGTCCAAGAATATTTAAATAATGAACATATGTCGAATTGTAAATATTGTAAACACATTGTTGTGGATTCGATTCCCACTCGGGGGAATGATCATAATTAAAATATTTTCATTTCTTTCTTATATGCTAAGACAAAGTGCGGCGTTAAGTTCCGCCAATCAACACACAAATTCTCCATTTCAGGCTAACAGTGGATCATAGAATGTCTTAACAATAGTAACTTCTCTCTGCCTACTCTGTTAGAGAAAAAATGTGAAGCTATAAAAATATAGACAATAAACTTAGCAATCAGATGCCCCTGGGCCTCTCTTACCTTCTCAACTCCTCAGAAATAGGATTATCCTCCATAAGCTGGTGATGCTGTTCCATCTCCCGCACGATGATGTCAGCCTGTTTGTCAGCCGCGTCAGGAGTATCTGACATAGATGCTTGGAGGAGCTCATTCTGTTCGCTGTTTACTCGGCGTAATCTAAGAGTATCTAATGTAAAAAATAACAATATTTTGCTTAGAAAATATATAACTATACACTTTTTCTTTAGCTTCACGCTGTATCCCGCATATAACAGCGTAGGCAGAGGTAACCTGAGAACCTGAATCCAGAGACACTCCGTTCTCTTTCAACTATTCCGTTCCCTACGTTCCGCCGGATTGAGGCATTGCGTGCTGAGTGGCGGAACGTCGCGTTTACCTTAAACAGCCAGACCCAGGAAATGAAAATACTAAATATGATTTAAAATTTTCATTTCCTGGAGTGGGAAATCTGAATCCTCACAACATGTCGCGTTAACAGCACGCTTGTGGTCTCACAGCGCCACGACAGACGTGCTATACATATACACTTTATGTCAGGTATTACGATGCAGGTTGAAAAAACGCGCTATGTTGTGCTGCTCCGCTTGCTTAATAAAATTGAAAAATACATAAACATAAAAGCTAAACATTATAATCGATTCCTCGTAGTGGCGCAGAGGCATAAGCGCGACTGTAAACGCTGACAGGGTTGTGCGTTCGATTCCCTACCCAGGAAATGTAAAATTTTTATTTCTTGGGTTTGGTAAAGAAGGCAAAGGGCGGCGTTGAGTTCCGCCATCAGCACGCAATGCCTCAATTCGGTGGAACGTAGGGAACAGGGTGCCTTAAGACTAGGTTCCCTCTGTCTATCCTGTTATATGCGGATACAGCCAGAAAGCTACATGTATGTATATGTATGTACATATAAATTGACAAAACGCAGCGTTGTGTTGCGCCACGCACTAAATAGATGAACAAAATGGGCGATTAATATAACTAAGTGCATAAATGCTATGCGTTTAATTGTACCTATAACATTTAATGTGGTTAATGCTTTAAGACAGAATTGTAATATTAAAAAATATATATATAAAAATAAAGTTTTTAGTCTAAGAATAAAAAAATATTATTTACCTATTGAATTTTCCATTTTATTATCAATAATGATAACAAATTACTAAGAAAATCACAAAATAAAATTCAATGATAAAAATTCTAAAACTATAACCAAATTTAGTTTGCTCCTTTTCTTAAACAGTCTCAAGAGGCAATGGAAAAAGCATTCACATCTGATTCTCATACTACGCAAGTTTCATATGAAACTTCTAACTTAATTAGATCTCGTTAAGATTGTTATAAATTAGTAAATGGGGTTCAAGATTTATCATTTATGTTGTAACTTCCATAGAACAAAGATGGTTGTGAAAATAAGGAAATTACTTTAGATATATATAATAAATACTATTTAACTATATTTTCAATTTGGAATAATTTAAAAATGGTAAATATATTTAAGTTTTGCTTTTTTAAAAAGTTACATGAAGATGTTTTTGGTGCCTTCTAAATAATGAGATTTTGATACATGTACATATTATAGAATGTGATGGTTCTGGGTTCAAAACTGACTTGGAGAAAGAAATTTATTAAGTTCATAATGTAAAATAATTGAAATTCAACAAATGGTAAAGTTACCTCATTCAATAAAGTTATTCTATACATAAGTACTCTTTCTAGTTTAAAAATAATAAAATATTAAATTTTGTACGATCAGGAACTCAATCTCTATCTTTCCTTAATTCTCAAGAAAAAATATTACAACAGAAATGAGTAGCAAAATACAAACAGGAATAATAAAACCTAGTTACAGAATAACAAACATAACTTCTTTATTTTAAGCATTCTAAGCATACCACTGTGCGTGGGGTTCTGACGAGAGGGCATGAAGTTAACAACCCGTCTAGCTACATTGTTCGGGAGGGTAAACGTACGCCGAGCATTTGTTGGTCTCATTTCTATATTATTTTCTGTATCCCCTCCTCCATTTCCATTGTTTACTTTAAAAAAAAGAATAAATACTTTTTAATTTTTACATACAATAATTTGAAATTTCACGCTTTATATCCCATAACAGGGTAGTCAAAGAAACCCTAGTGTTAATACTCCGCTTCGTCGCTTTCTTTCACCTTTTCAAGGCGTAAGTGGCGGAACTCACCGTGCCGTGCCTTGTCTTGCTATATAATTAGACTAGTTTAACAAAATTCATAGAATAAATACTGCAAATAAATAGTACAATACTCACTTTTTATAACACTTTTTATTTATGTTAGTGACTCACTAACAATTAAATGGCTAATAAATACTAGACTATTTGGTATATACGGCATACTTCAAAAAAATATAGATTACTTTATAATACGATAAATAGAGGATAAGATAATATATATATTAGATAAGATAAAAAGTTTCAATAAATAAATAAAAGCAATTATTTGTTTTGATTTGAGCAATTGATGATGACATTGACATTGACAAATGATAAAATTCTATTTTTAATGTCATCTGTGGATATAATGAATTTAAATTATATGAAACATAAATTATATAAAATTATAGTACATAAATTATAGTATGGTTTTTTATAAAGATATTTTTAATAGTAATAGATTTTATTCCACGCTACCAATCTTCATTGAGCCGAGTAACAGTCAATTCCATCGCATCCAAGTATAAATTGTCACCATGGCTTCGTGGGATAAAAAATTGTACTAAATATTAAAGTATTAAAATGATAAATACCTGGCATAGTCTACGTAAGATATTTAGTTAAAACTTCTGAAAACCTCGCGCTAAAGAAATTAACCATAAATTTGTATTCATACTACACAACATGGACAAAGCTTCTAAAGTTCAAACTTTCTTCCTCGATTCGAATTCCAAAAGGTGTGAAGAAATTTCCAGCCTGACATTAAATACCTCGCGCCTGGCTGTATATAAGCTCATGGAGCCATGTAGCTGTACTAAATATATGTTCATCTTATGTCAGAGATTCTGCTATTTTTGCTTGCTGGTGGACTGAAAGACCTTCAGTTACATGACAATGAAATCATGATCAGTTTTGTATAAAGGAGGAAGTGCAAACCAAACGAAAATGACATGCTTTTAGTATATATGTTCAAGTTTTATAAGACCGCCGTACATCTGATATCTAATGTTCAACCATGTAATCTATTTATACTTATGTAGGTGGCATTGATATGGGTTTGCCCCGATAATAACTATATTTATATATTAAATATTTATAAATCAAAGTTCTCCACAATTAAGATGTTTTTTTTTTTGCACTTTTACCACATCTACTAGGAATTAAAATATGCCAAGCGGTACATAGATGATATTTTCGTAATATTACTTACGGACAATATTTATCTATTCCTAAATCCTTTCAATTTAATATTACATTATATTTTGGAGACCTTTAAAGTACAAGTTACTTTTTATATGATTTTTAATTTGAATTTCCATTGTGATACAGATAATCAAAATTTTAAAATATAATCTTTTATCAATTGTAATCTCATCTGTGGTTAAATGACAGTGTTGAGTATTAATTTTTCAACTTAAATGTCATTTTGTGAACTTACTTTTAGAGATTACCTGCATACATGCAATTTTCATTTAAAAATGAATAAATCTATAATATAACGTGTGTAATATATAACTCCAAACAAAAAATGTAAGTTAATGTTATTAATTACAAAATAATATACTTTTAAAATTTAAGAGATAAATATAAGTTTGACTATTATTTTATTACTTTAATCGATATTCAATTATGTATTAAGAATAGATTATAAGGAAAGTGAATCACACATTGATTCCTTTTATGATTTTACATTAAAACCTACGTACAACTGCTCATTTCCTGCTTAGTCGCATATGGGAAATGAACACTTAAAATCCTATATAGGTATAAATTAAATAACATTTTATTATATATCCCACCCCTTAACCCAGGGTAATCAGAGAGAGAATCTAATGTCAAAGATACTGATGCTCGGTTTCTGTCCAAAATTCGAGACATTGTGTGTATTAATTTAGTGGCAAGCGAAACTTAACGCGCCTTTATCTCACCAGTGTAAAAAAATAAAAATAAGTTAAATACAATAATTTCCTCAATGAATAACATATTAAAACTATTTTTTCTATATTCTAACACATTGTTTCATTTCAGATCAAATGTTTAAATAAATATGGCATCACCGTCTAACGTGACTGTACATACTATAAGAGCAATATTAAATGAAGTAATAGATTCACTGGAATCACCAGACTATGCCGCCAAGTTGGATGAAGCTAAAGAGGCAGCGGGTAATGAGATGTTAAAAATGATGCAGCTAGTTTTCCCAATGGTGGTACAAATTGAAATGGAAACTATTAAACGTCATGGATTCAGTGGTTCCAGGGAAGGTAAGAGAATAAAATATTTTTAAAATGACTATTTATAAAAAATGCTCATTATTCCCCACTTTCCGCCAAATTGAGGCACTGCGTGTTGGTGAAAAGCGGAACTCAACACCACTGCGCTTTGCCTTGTTATTAAATCCAGGAAATGAAAATACTAACATTTCCTGGAGTGGGAGATCGAACCCACAACCTGTTGTGTTTACAGTCGCATGCCACTGCCTCTCTGTGCCTCTCACGCACGAAACGAAAGGCGTTTTTGTTTTTAATTTAACGTGCATTTTCTGTTTAAAGCAGGTATGGTGCGATTCACCCAGCTAGTTCGTGAAATGGAGGCAGCATAAACACTTTGCTAAGTGCAGTGTGCCGCACAATCCGAATCTTTATGATCACTACTTACCACCAGTGTCTACATCAGTTCCACCTGTGAGCTTCTTTGTAAGTGTAAGTTTCCAACATAAATTGAGAAATATATATATATATATATTATATATATTTAAGATATATTAGCATTATGCCTTTTTTCTACAGAGAGAATAAAGTGTCAAGAGGCTATGCTCTCCACTTTCTGGAACAGGAAAATAAAATAATTTCGTAAATATTAATGTTCTTCTGGGTTCGATCTCATTAGAATGATTATATTGAAATTAGATAGATAGATAGATAAATTCTTTATTGCACACACAAAAAAAAAAAAGAAAACAAGTATAAAGGAACATACAAAACACAAATTTGCAGCATGCAAAGGCGACCTTATCACTGTAAGTGATCTCTTACAGGTAACCTTAGACGTAGACACTTAATCAAAAAAAAAAAACAAGCAAATAAGGGAAAAAAAAAGCAAAGAAATAAATATAACATAATATATGTTATGTTATATATATATATATATATATGCAATATAAGTAAATAAATAAATGCACTATATACATACATACATACACATACACACACACATACATATATATATACATAAATAATGTGTATATATAAATATTTTATATATTCTTTTGAGCAGCCAAATAGTAACGTTTCAAGGAATTTTTGAAAATACTGAGCGATTTAGAATGTCGGATATGATACGGTAGATCGTTCCACAGAATGACGCTTTTTACAGTGAAGGAAGTTTTCATCTCTCCACTTTTATATGGTAAAACGTGGCGTTGAGTTCCGCCAAGGGAGAGAAAATAAAGAATGGAGTGTCAAGACACTATGTTCTCCCTAACTACCCTGTTATGTGGGATAGAGAGTGAAGCTGTTTTTCATAATAACTATCTAACAATATAAATATTAACTTTGTTTTAGTTTTGCTGATCGCTTCATAATGACAACCATTGAGCTAAAATATTCTGTTGATATTTTCTTATATATATATGTAATTTTTAATATTTTGAATAAATTTTTAATTTTACATTTGTTTTTTTTTGTTTTGTATCTGTTTTTTGATTTCTTGCTTCACGCTTTCTTTGTCTTAACCTAGTGTTAAGACCCTCCGTTTTCTCCTTTTCACCTAAGGCACAGGCCTTTTTTTTTCTAGTCTAATAACAGTATTAGATTAGACGATTAAAAATAATGTAATAATCGTTTTCTTGATATATACCTATTTAAAAACATACATATATACATAGCTTCACGCTGTATCCTGCATATAGCAGGTAGGCAGAGGGAACCTAGTGTTAAGACACCTGTTCCGTCCGCTGTACTATTAAAAATAAAGTAGCTGGAGTGAAATTAATGACACCGCGTCTTGTATATTACGAAAACGTTGAAATGAAAATTGTTTAAAAGATGTGACTGTAGACGTAATAGGTTGTGTCTGATTCCTACCCAGGAAATGTAAAAAAAGTTTAGTGTTGTCATTCCCTGGGTTTGATTACAAGGCAAAGCGCGGCGTTGAGTTCCGCAACTTAGCAATGCCTCAATTCGGTGGAAAGTGGAGAACTGAGTGAGTTGGGTATTGAACTCGAAACCAATCGTGCTTACAGTTCGAAATTGTCCCACTGCGCTACGATGTATATGTTATAATAATTATTTTGTTACTTAGAATCACTAAGTAAATATGATTTGATAAGATACGCTCGTAAGATGTCATGTATTCAGTAAAGTAAATGTAATCTGAATAATTGTTAAAATATTATACTAACCTTTCTTACCTTTGTGTTCCAAATTATTTTAAAACATTAATTCAAGTTTTTTGAAGTACATATAATAAGTTATGCTTGTCAATAGATAAAGGTAAAATTTTACACTTAAAATATTTCTACCTTCTTTTAGCTTCATTAGCTACTATAAGAGCCTAATTTTTTTCATTTTTCAAAATCTAAAAATATAGTTCGTTTCTTAAGTATGTGGTTGAAGCTAAAAAAACAAAATTTATATTAAACTAGCAGTTCCCTGCGCGCGTTGCTACACCACCTAAATTAGATTTGAAAGTATAATATACGTAATGTAAATAAAACAATTGAGTTCTCAATAAGTATTGTATTCGCTTTGTAGCATAAACATGAACTAAACTTATTATACATAATTCCAAAATACCCACTTAATTCACTTTATTTTCAAAGAAAGCAAATAAGTACCTACTAACTAAATAACAATCTTTGACCATCTATTTACTGCGCTATTTATATATGACAGAAAGAAAGACATTCTATACAAATATTCACATCATTTTGAGTAATTTTAATTCATACATACATACCTTCACACCGTATCCTGCATATAGCAGGGTAGGCAGAGGGAAAGTGTAAAGACACTCTGTTTCCCACTTTCCGCCGAATTGAGGCGTTGAGTGCTGTGTGGCGGAACTCAACGCCGCGTTTTGCCTTATTAACAAACCCAGGAAATTAAAAATTCCATTTCCTGGAGTAGGAATCGAACCCACAACCTGTTGCGCTTACATTCCCACGTTTGTGCCTCTGCGCCACGACAGGTTATAATTTTAATGATTTTGTTAATTTCGAAAAAATGTGTGGCGCCATCTTTCGAAAATTGATCGTACCCACTCAGAACCCTTCATGGGTTCATGCATAACAACTTTGCTAAAGATCATCACATGATCAAATGTTCACGATTCTATAAAGGACATACAGACAAACATTCATTTTTATATATAAAGATTTTCGTATTTTTATTAGATAAAAGAGTTCTTACGCCATCGTGGCGCAGTGGGACACCGGTTGTAAACGCGACTGGTAATGAATGGGTTTGATTCTCACTCTGGGAAATAATTTTATGGAAATGAAAATAAAAAAACATATTTTGTATTTTCATGTTCTCGCTCTGATAACAAGGCAAAGCGTGCGTCGATTTTTTGACAGCACGCTGATGGCGTGGCATTTGGCGGAAAATGGGGAACGAATATGTTAAAAGATGTTCTCTTTTATATCTATAGACTACGTTCTGTTTTCCTCTGTTTTTCTATGTGCGGGATGTAGCGTGAAGATAAAAAAAATAGGGCTAAGAATATTTTCATTTCGTTAATATTTATGTGGAGTTATGAATCGTCGCGCTTTGTCTTACCAAAATAAGTACACGTATATAAAAATAATTTATTCATTATTAATTTATTTTAAATATATTTTCAGGAAACAGTGATAAAACCAACCCAAGTGATAAACAGAATCTCAAACTTTAAAATGAGGAAAAGAAAATATTACCAGTTTGTTGTGTGTGCGTGTGTGTTAGTGTATATTTACTATTTCTTTGGCTTAGGAGACTATATGTTCCTAAAAAGCTATGACAACGATTTCGACTACCCCTTAGACATCGACATTCGGCCGATAGTGGACGAAGTGCTTTCAGGGAAAAAACCATCTGTGGCACCAATTAATTACTACCCGTACAGGTTTTTAAGTAACTCCGGCAAATGTTCAACATTGGAGAAGCTAGATCTGTTCATAATAGTCAAGTCTGCGGTGCCTAATTTTGAAAGGCGAGACGCAGTAAGACAGACATACGGACAAGAGAACTTCATACCGGGTACTATTGTCCGGACCCTGTTCTTTCTAGGAGTGGACTCGCCTAAAGCGAGTATCCAAAGATTGATTAATCTGGAAATGGCCGCATACCAGGATATAATTCAAATGGATTTCCACGACGATTACTATAATAATACAATTAAAACAATGATGTCGTTCCGTTGGCTCTATGAACACTGTTCCACGGCTGACTTCTACCTGTTCACGGACGACGATATGTATGTCTCGATAAAGAATCTTTTAGATTATGTCCGTGATGGTGAATCTGGGAGAGGTTACAATCAGGAGGTATACGCGGGTTACATGTTCAAATCCTCTCCTCAGAGAGTTCATTCCAGTAAGTGGAGAGTTTCCTATGAGGAGTATCCGTGGAATAAATGGCCACCGTACATAACGGCTGGTGCGTACATAGTGTCCAATAAATATATGAAAATGTTATACACTGGGAGTTTGTTCGTAAAGCATTTTCGCTTCGATGATATATATTTGGGTATAGTTGCTAAGAAAGTGGGTATAAAGCCGACCCATTGCCCGAATTTCCATTTCTATAAGAAGGCTTACAGTTTACAAGGATACAAGAATGTCATAGCGTCTCATGGTTATGATAATCCTCACGAGCTGTTGAGGGTGTGGAATGAGCAAAATGAGCATAATAGACCCTGATGGCTCATCAATTGAGTCGTTTATTGTATTAAGTAGTTTGGTAGTAGATTCGAATCTGATAACTGATTTTAATTATATAATGCTGAAGTTCCTTTTTTCTATATTATGAATATTGCATTGATTCTAAAAAGTGCTTTTAAAATATGAGTTGCATTCGAATATAGACTTATCGAATATATATTATATAATTTTTAAAGTTATACGTAGATGTATACTAATGATTTAGTTTATATTATGGCCATAATAAGTACAAATCCCATTTTTCCCCGTTTTTGTGAGAATTTCAAAAGTCTATGTCTCAGTGTAAAGTTTCATCTAAACTCCTCAAGATAGTCAAAAAATCATAATTATTAAAAGGAAGTTAAGAACAAAACTAAGTTGTATTGTGAATTTCAACGTAGCTGGATAAGAACGTATGGCTTAGCGGTTAAAGCGCTTGGACGGTTTCCAAGAGGCGCGGGTTCGAGTCTTGCTACGTTCAAATTTTTATACGTTTCTTATATTTTAAAAATATTGTATTAGATTAATTTGTATGTCACTCATTACATATTTAAGATCAATTATAAAATATATATATATATATATATATATATATATATATATA
>JAKGSA010000470.1:37925-88978 GCA_033558755.1 Philaethria dido
TATATATATAACAATTTATGATTAATGCTCATTATAGATAAATATAAGGTATTACTATTATAGCTTTAGGCTTTATCCCGTATTGCAAGGTCAGAGAGAACCGGAGTGTCAAAACACTACGTTCCGCCCAATTTCAGTTTAGTAGCGGAACTCAACGCCGCGCTCTATCTAATCATAGTGGGGAAATAAAAGTAATTTAAATATAGTTATTACCTCGAGTTAGAATCGAACCTAGAATCTGTTACACTGCGCCACGATGGTGTCTTGAATGAATGAACTGTTTTTTGGGCATTTCTTCAAGATTTTATACTTTTCCGATTCATATGGTATGGCCCTAAAATTTTTGACTCTTGGCATTATAAAACTAGTTTCTATGAAATTAGATGAGGTAGGAATCTCACACATATGTTTTGTGGTACACTTACTTTCATAGGAATACGTTTTATCTATATATAAATACGTGAAACAAAAACTTTGGATCCCTTTTTACGAAAATTACGCGCACCGAGGAGCATGAAACTTGGCACACTTATAGTTTATATAGCGAAGGAGTGCACAATGCTAATATTTTCTTAAATAATGCATAAAAATTATATTAAATGAATAAAAAAAATGTTACACACACTACCATGGTTTGACATCCATGACACTACGCAATGCTTTATTCACGCATTTACGGGACAGGTAACACTAGGTTTTCTGGTTCCTTCTGCCTACCCCGTTATATGCGGGATACAGCATGAAGTTAAAAAAAAAAGAAAAAGGTAATGCTAAGTGTCAAAAATTTTGAACCATATGAATAAGGTGAAGAATGAAATCTTGAGAAATTACTCATATGACACATATGATTTTTTTCTCATTTTTAATTCCTTTAGAAATCTTATTTGATTATACGTAATTTTTGTACAATTTTTTATACTTTCACTTTTTTTTGAAACACATATTTCACTTGCTTAGCCTAAAAATTAAATGATGGTCTAGATTCTAGAATATGAGTTCCTACTTTATGTTAAGTGAATGTATCTTTAAAGAATCGAGATTTATTTTTATTTTTTTGCAATTATTTTAGCTTTGCTTAGTTTTCGACTGTAATTTGATATTCATTTGAAGTTTTTTTAAAGTATTGTAAGAAGAATCTGAGATTAAGATAGTGTTAGAAAATTAAGATGTACATTCAATATCAAAAAAAGAAATTTTAAATAATCTCAAATTTTAAATTACTATAAAAATTTAAATTAGTATTAAGCATTTAACGTATTTTCAAAAATTTAATATCTTAACTTTTTAGTACTGAATGTTTCCAACCGACTTCTAAAAAAGGAGGTAGTTCTCAATTTGATTGTTTTCATGTGTGTTACCGCATAACTTTACTGGTGGAACCACTTGGGTGAATCTTTATTATATTATAGCTGTTAAACATATATCGTTAAATGACACTTATTAAAAAAATCGTTACATATAGAATATTAAATTTTTGAAATGTTTTAATTTTAATTCTTTGAATACAAAAATCAAGAGATTTTTTTAAATAATCATAAATCTTAAATTACTATAAAAAAAGTTTATTGAGTATTTTCAAAAATTTCAATTCTGAACAATATTTTTGGTAGAAGACTGTATTTAGTTTTATATCTATAAGTAACTTTACTCTTTAGATGTAAGCTCAATATGTACTTATTTAATAAGAAGATATTTTTCTTTAATAAACTTCTTAGATGCATAACTGTGTTTCTTTTATGGATACATACATACATACATACATACATAGCTTCACGCTGTATCCCGCATATAGCAGGGTAGGCAGAGGGAACCTAGTGTTACGACACTCCGTTCCCCACTTTCCGCCGAATTGAGGTATTGCGTGCTGAATGGCGGAACTCAACGCCGCGCTTTGCCTTGTTACCAAACCCAGGGAAATAAAATATTAAACTCTTACATTTCCTGGAGTGGGAATCGAACCCACAAACTGTCGCGATAGGCGTTAAGTCTACTCTGATATTTATGTATTTTAGATTTATTAATTTATTCACGCCTGGTATGGATAATCCTTTAATACCACATAGTAAACTTTTTTTGCATTCCAACCACTGAAAACACAATCCCGAATTCGGTCAAAAAGTAGAAACATACATTCCGTATTGTCACTAGCTAGTCTTTGGTAACCTTAAAGCAAAAGAATAAAGGAATTGTGTCGGTTCTTCTCAGGTCTGAGGCATTAAATTTAGTGAACCAGTGGTAAATTGTTTGACGTTCAAAAAATGAAGCTTGTAACTTCTTATTTTGAATAAAATTATTTGAATTTAAAAAAATTGAATTAAAAAAACATTTTTTTTTAATATATTTATTTATATATGTTTATAATAATAAAAATAACATATGTATAATATAATATATTTTTTTAAATTTAAACTTACATTTTAATACTACATACTAGTTTCCCTTTCTTTACTTGAAAGTCAATACAAATATTCTATATATATTTTTAAGGCACCTTTTTAAGACAAATCAGAAGTGTAATAACAAAGGTCAAAGTCCAGCTAATGCTATATACCAGTGGCGAGGGGAGAAAATTTTTGTTAGGCAAGCCGGTAAATTTAGAGAAGCCGATGTATATTTAGGGAAGCCGGTACATATATTTAGGGAAGCGGTATAGGATGTGAAGGTATTTAGCAGTAGCGAGGGGTAAAAATTTTAGTTAGGCAAGCCGGTAAATTTAGAGAAGCCGGTATATATTTAGGGAAACCGGTACATATATTTAGGGAAGCCGGTAATTTTTAGGGAAGCCGATATACTTAGGGAAGCCGGTATAGGATGTGAAGGTATATAGTAATTTCACTATGGAATTTTGGCGATGACCTTTTTTTTTAGCTCTCACACCTTGTTTTACTTTATTTATTTTGCAAACTTCATTACAATATGAGCTCCACATTTTCCTGACGACCTTTTTTTAGGTCTCGTACTTGTACCTTGAAAAGTTAGGTAAGCCGGTGGGAACCGTGTAATATGAACGATATTTACAAAAAAACGAATAACGATGCAAAAATACTATATATTTCTAGTTGTAATATATTTCGTTAATTATAATTTCGATATAGTTGATTTTAATTTGTATTTTAATCTTAAGCTATGTCGGTTAACTTGGAATTTTAAGAAATGTAACTGCGTTTGATAGTAAAAGATGGACGATGCCGCCATTGTTATTAGACCTCTGAAATATATCTTCAATAATTACAATTTACGGTAAACAGTATATAATTAATATTATTGTGCACAAGTAATTGAACAAGTATGTATTTATACCAGGTGTGAAAAAGTTGATAAGTTTTTTTTTTTTTTTTTTTTATACCACGACGGTGGCAACAAGGCACACGGCCCACCTGATGGTAAGTGGTTACCGTGGCCTATGGACGCTTGCAACACCAGAGCATCACTTACGCGTTGCCGACCCTTCAAAAACCTATTTATTCCCCTTTTGAAGAACCCCATATTGTAGCCCTCTGGGAAAACCTCGGCAGGGAGATCATTGTCGCCTTGCATATACATTTTTTTAAATATATTAATATTATGGCTGTTAAGGCATTAAGATTTTACTTTATAGGATAAATATGTAACTATCAAAATATTTAAAAAATCAAACACTTTCAGTTAAATATAGAAATTACAGAGAAAACTTAAACTTAAAAATGGCTGCTTAGAAACGTATGCATTTTTGATTTACCAACTTATTCACGATCGACAGGCATATATTAAACAATAGCATTAGATGAGAACAGAAAATTCTAAAATTATTATTAGTCAATATACATTTTTAAATAAATAGTCATTGTCATATAGTGCTGTCGAATTAATTTTAATCAAAATGACACAAATATATATAAATATATTAAATTCAATTATTTTAACCAGATTAATCGCGTATATTTTTGTATTCTGGTAGACTGTCTCCTTTTTACCACTTACTACTGTAAAATGTTCGAATGGTCTGGTTTCCAAATATATATTTGCGAATACTAAAATATTCGCGATTAATCCGGTTAGAATATTTTAATTTAATATTTAAAAATAGCGAAAATCAAAGATTTATTTATATGTATATAGATATATATTTATGTTATTGTTATGTACAGGGTGTTTTATTATTAATTAATATTAATTAATAATAAAACACCCTGTATAATGTATATTATACTCCTGTATAATAACATATTATGTATAACAATAACATAAAATTTATGGTAACGTCATGGCTAACATTGAGCAAAAAATATTACTACATATTCAGTATATAATGACCAAATTACAGAATTTTTTTTATAGATTTATATTTTTTTTTTTTTAATATGTATAGCTAGGTTATATTACTGTAAAGTTACAAAGTAGTTTCTGTGTGATAGAATAACAAACATAATACATAGCTTCACGCTGTATCCCGCATATAGCAGGGTAGAGGAAACCTGCTAGTGTTAACACACCCGTACCCTTTGTTTCCGCCGAATTGAGACATTGCGTGCTGAGTGACGGAACTCAACGCCGCGCTTTGCCTTATTACCAAAGCCAAGAAATGAAAAATTCCATTTCCTGGAATGGGAATCGAACCCACAACCTGTCGCGTTTAGAGTTGCACGCTTGTGCCTCTGCGCCACGACAGGCGTAATATTAATACTATAATAAAAAAAGTCCAGTTCGAATAGATAAGGTTTGAGTTAAAGTAACCTTAATATTCGAAGATACCACTCTTATAAAAAAAAAAGTATATATAGTTTAAAATACAAATATTCCATAATAAAAGTCAGTAGCACCATATTGTATATGTTCCCAACCATATCAGGAGTTCCCAACCAGGGGGCAGTAAAATTTTAAGTATGTTTTTAACATTTAATTACATTTTGTTTGGTGGTAGGAGGTTCGTCCTCCGTCTGGCTCGCGACCACTATCATGTCAAAGACGAACCGCAAAATATCTTGTGATGTGTTCCGGTTCGATGGCATGTAAGCCAGGTTTTCCCCTTTCCCACCCATTCTTTCCCAAAAATGTGGTGGTTTCGATAGCGGACTACTACATTATCCTCCCTTTCCATCAGTATCCTCTAGGTTGGCAACGCATCTACAACATCTCCGGTGTTGTAGATGTCTATGGGCGAAGGTAACCACTTACCATCAGGTGGTCCTTCTGCTCGTTTGCCATCCGTTATCCATAAAAAAAAAAAAAAAATGCTTTTTTTGTATGTATTGGAAAAGTAAAGAGGCATGACAATACTATCTATAATCCGGGGAGCCTTAAGAAATATGTTTGGGAAACCCTGCTATATGTAAAAGAAACAAAAACAAACTTAAATATTAATTATTTCCGTATGGACATGAATTGAGATAGACGTTGCTAAGGCAACGAGTATTGTACGCATCGATTGTGCTACAAGTTCACATAAAATATAGTCATTAAAAAATGAATATTAATTTATGGCACTATAAAGTACATACCAATATCAATTAAAATAGCTATTTTTACACAAATTACTTTAAAGTCATAAAAATGTTAAAAATATATTAAAAACAAGGTATAATAAATTATAATTTATAATTCATAGTATATAAATATATTATTATAATTCCATATTAACGTTTTTAATATAAAAAAAAAAAAACATAATAATTATTATTTCCAATTACAATAAAAAATCGACCCACAGAGATAACCGACTTTAAATAAAACAGACTCCAAAACCACTTATTAGAATTTAACTCAATAGAAAAAATATTACGGATAACTCAAAAACCTACGTCAAACCTAAACAAAACTTAAACAGCACCACATCAGAAGCACTAGCTATCATATAAAAAAAAGGATCGTCAAAATCGGTTTACCCAGTAAAAAGTTATAGTAACATACATAAAAAACAATCAAATTAACCTGTTAACGGAGTGTGACGAAATATTTCGTCATACATAAAAGCTTACTGCAATGGACATGACGACATTTTTCGTCATGTTTAATCGTAATATATTGAACGCATTTGTTATCTATTAAATCTTAGAGTGGTTATATATATATGCTATCATATTGACGATGCGTTAAGAATGAGTTATACTAGTTTTTAGCTAACATCATATCTAAGTAGAAGGTAACTGAAGAAAATAGAATCTGTTTTTAATTTTTTTCTATGTTCAAAAATGAGTGAGATATGTCGCGTTAAAGTGCAGCCTCGGTCGCGCTAGTAGCGCTACTGTGTAACGTCACGTGCACACTTACATACATGTACGTTGTAACAACACGCATACACACACACACACACACACACATACCTATCGCCACGTGACGTCACCAGCCGATATCGACGGAACTTTAAGACGCTGTGTTTTCTGAAATCCTAGCCCGATTTTGATGAAACAAAAACTATTGTTATTTGCAAGAACAGGCGCATTTAACGCATTCACTTTTTTAATAAGACTTAGATGTGTTGGTGTGACTCATTTTCATATTCTCGCAATCTGTAGCTGGATTGACAAAACTATATTTTCCCCGGTTAACAGCTTAATTTTTTTTTTAAAGTCAGTTAAACTAACTTGGTACAGGAAAAGCAGCATCCAGTTCTTTAAATACAAAGGTAATTTTCATAATAGCCAGCCAGAGATCTTCGTCGCTTATCTGACAGTGTAGAGTTAGACGAATTGTTTTATCGTCGAAAGATACTCCTTTGACTATGACGCCTTCGTCGTTTGTCGTTTTACAATCGCCCTGTGTTTTAAAATATATATTTTATTTGATAAAAAATAATATATGAATATAATAAAAATAGCGTTGAGGCGTTATGATAATGGATTCGATTCCTATTCAGGGGAATGATTATATTTAAATTATATTATTTTCTCCGCTGTGCACAAAACGCGGTGTTAAGTTCCGCCACTCAACATGCATTCGGAAAATGAGGAACGGAGTATATTGACACTACGTTCTCTCTTACTAAATTGGTATTCGAAATATGAATTTAATTATTGTATCCTGAAAAAAATAATAAAACATTTGTTCAATTCGTGTTCACAGATAAGAAGCAAAACAAATATATTTAGAAATTACTTTCTATTAATTATCATATAATAAATAAAAATATTTATTAATTTACTTCATTTCTTTTTTAGTCTCATAAAAACTTTTTTTGTCAGGGGCAGGATTCGAACCTGCTCTTCTTGGAATCCGTACAAGCGGTTTAAAATTTTTATCAACATTACAATTTATATTAATCAAAATCGCTTAGTATATTTAAAACATTTCTTAAGCGATATTATTTGGCACAACAAAAAAGAAATATATAGAGTACATATGTAATTATAATTATTATATATATTTAGCTAGCATTGTGATTATTGCTTAATATGTATAAATAGCCTATATATTACTTCTTATCCAATTTTATATTGTATGCGTTACCAAGATGTCCTATAGGGCACGCACATACTCACACTCACATTTACATAAGTACTCACATGAGCTTTTCCTTAAAGTTTGTTTTTTTTATAATTTAATTTTTTTTATTTTTTTATTTCGAACCTTTGTATTTTTTCTTGTAATATTGTCACTATAATTGTTTATTTTGGAGCATAAATGTGAATTCTAATAAGTGGGCGTTGACGCTGCGCTGCAGTTTCCAACTTTAGCTGTTGTCAACGTATCTTCTGTTACCGTACAATAAGCCCTATTTGTTCCTAATAAACTTTATTTTATTTATTTTTTTTTTTATATATGCCCTACTGTTCAGTGTTTATGTCAAAGGTTACCTGGAAGAGATCACTTATCTCATATTATTATTATTAGTGATAAGGTCGCCTTTGCATACTACCTCATTATGAAGAACTATTTTCTTATATGTGGTTAGTTTTTATTATTTATGATCTTTTTTTTGATTATATCTATCTATCTATCTATTACTGATTAGTTAGTAACAAGCACTTCCACGTAGCTTGATAAGAACGTGTAGCATAGTTTATTAGAACGCTTTGTTTCCAAGAGTTGTTGGTTCCACATTGCTAAAACAATTTTCTTGGCCTCATATTGTGCGTAAATAACACCTTTATTTTTTTTTCACGGGTTTCATAGACTACACCATTTATAAATTTCGCTTCGCTCATATCCCAATAATTACCTGGTTCCGTGGCTGACTTTGCGCCAGTCTCAAATACCGACTGGAGTTGAGAGGGACTGGTCTTTGCTCACATCTCACCAGAACATCATGATATGCTGACCTTCATCAAATTGAAACTACTTGAGAGGAACATACCCTGGATTGCTGAAGAAAGAAATGCATGTGTGAAATAGAACCTTAAAGAAATTTGGCATCTTTAGGAATTTCTTCATATAGCCAGATTTTTATCTTCAACTCTGGCGCTTGCCTTAGGGATTTGAGCCTGGAAGAACCTAAGAACCTTGTGTTAAGACCACCTAGGAAAGTCGATATATATAGGGCAGGTATGTGTGGGTATGACCTGGACACATTATAGCGGGCTTTGCAATTTCATCTCCCTAGGATTTATTAGCGACGCGCGCTTCTTTTAGTCGTTCACTCTCTTGATCAAGTGGTTGTGTGGGTTGAGAGCAAAATATGTTTTTTTCCTGTTTGGCGGTTCTTGGTAAATGCCACTTTGTTGCGGTTTCGGCGTCCTGCCTGCTTTTTCAGCACTCAAACTTTTGTTGAGTAAAAAGTCGCTAGTACATAAATAAATAAAACACTTACTCTTAGCTAATATATTAGCTCTCGTTTGTAGTCGATGTGCAGTTTGGGCGCGCGACATCGTCGAGCCACGATAGCGGCGGCATGGCGAACTCCACTTTGGCTCCGCCTGCACTAACATTTTTGGAGGCGACAGGCTGCATGTAAATGTTAAAGCACATGTCACGTAAAGCTAAGGAAGGAGCACGGCTTCCGACGTTATAAGCACGTTGTCTTTAGCGATGTATGTATATGTCACTTTATAAAAGCATGGATCATCAAACCATGGTAGTGTTAGGTAACATTTATTTATTAGTAATTTAATACATATTACTTTTTTTTTGCGCCCCATACTTTAAAAATATTAGCCTTATGTAATTCTTGTATCTCATTATGCCAAATCTGTATTAGTGTATATAGACTATATATGAGATTTTTTTTTTTTTTTTTTTTTTTTTTTTTATACCACGACGGTGGCAACCAAAGAGGCAGACACCTGATGGTAAGGTGATTGCAGTGGCTGCACGGACGCTTCACCAGCACCAGAGCATCACTTACCGTCTCCTTCGTCCGCTAATTTACACAAGTAAAGGGGTACAAAGTTTTCGCTTCCATCCTTGTAACACGTCCATATATATGAGTCAAGATGATCAGAGGAATCAATAGGTTTATAACACTTTTGCTTGCTTTCCGCTTTATTTCTATAAAGGGAAAAAGCGGCATATGTTGACTCGTTAACCATAACTTCCAGTACATAAAATTTCACTGCGACCGCGGGTACTGCATGTTTACTAATCGGAACTCTATTAAAAAGCCATAAAAGAGAAAGAAAGAGAGATCTGCAAAATATTTTTTGCCCTTACACATTACCATAACTGCACTTTATATCTGCGCATATAGGTTTGGCAGGGGTTTTCAGTGTTGGGTGCGCTCCGTTCCCTCCACGCCGAATTAAGGCATGGTGGCCTGGAATAGCAAAACTCAGCGCCAGCGAATGAAATTCATTTCAGGTTGGGCACAACCTGTCGCGTTTACAGGAGGCTTGCGCTTGTGCCTTTATGCCTGCAGGTGTTCAAAAGAATATTATTTATTAATATAAGATAACATTAGAAACGGTAAAATATACGCAAACATTTAAAAAAATGAAACTCACTGTTCAACAAAATGATATGGAGGCCCCACCAAGCGGAACCGACAGGCGCTCGACGAGATTCTTACCAAAGCATATAGACTATGCACAAATCCGCATCCTCGCTATTGGTACATTCTGGTGAACACTCGCACTTGCGAACGCACGGGCACCATCCATGGAGGGGTTAAGTTGTGGTTTTTACATATTTGGGATAGATTGTCTATCCATTCTAATGGTATAACCTGTAGCATTTATTTATATAGAATATTAAATAAAATTGAGATTTTTAACTAAAAGCGAAAACCGACTTCAAATAAAAAAATTACACGTCGTCTTGTTTGGTGGTAGGAGGGTTCGTCCTGCAAATCACCGGCTCAGCGACCACTATCATGTATCAAAGAACGAACCGCCAAATATCTTATGATGTGTTCCGGGTTCCCGATGGCATGCTAAGCCAGGTTTTCCCCTTTCCACCCATCCTTTCCCCAAAATGTGGTGGTTCCGGAGCCAGGGTACTACATTGTCCTCTCTTCCATCTGTATCCTCTAGGTTGGCAACGCATCACCACAAATCTCTGGTGTTCATGGGCGAAGGTATCACTTTTTTCCATCAGGTGGTCCTTCTGCTCGTTTTATCGTTATCCTAAAAAAAAAAAAAAATAAAATGCAATCAACGCAAAATCAACACTGATCTTTTAATAAAAAAAAAAAGAATACAAAATATACACATAAAAAGAAAGGCGCACCGAGCTTTAAATACCTTTCCACCACAAACGGTAGCTGGGTATTTTCCAAAGCGCGACCAAAATACGTTGTGACTGGCTGCGTGTATATCTGAGGCGCCCCTTATCCTTTTTTCCAACTCTTTTAAATCGAACGTGCCATCGGGGTTATTTTGTATAGTGGTCAATTGTACTCCGGCTATATGAGCTGCGCCACCTTGAAGAGATTTATATTGATTATGTATATGTATTTTCTGTTTTAATAATGTAGATTTTATAATTTGCTAATCATTGATTGGTAATATATTTTTTATAACTATACACTTATTTTTTTTTAGCTTCACGCTATATCCCGCATATAGCAGGGTAGAGGGAACAAGAGAACAAGAAGAGAAAGACAATTCGCAGCGATGAATACCGCTACTCAGCGCGTAATGTCTCAATTTGACGGAAAATAGGGAACGAGAATCTTAAGAGAAAAGGAGTGTTTTAATACTAGATTCCCAGGTTCCCTCTGCTTACCCTGCTATGTGGATACAGCGTGATACAGCGTGAAAAAAAAAGTTACAACAAACGTATACTAATTTCGTCGTAGTTGGATAGAACTACGACGAAATGGCTAAGTGATTAGTTCGCTTGAACGGTTTCCAAGACGCGGGTTCGAATCCCGCTACGTTTAAACTTTTGTTTGCCAAAAATATTTTCTTATACTGAGTGTGTGATTAGCACTTCTTAGATAAATTCCAAGAAGTAAGAAAAGATCTTAAGATTCCATGAATTCACCCACACAGCACTCAGAGCACGTAGAGGAGCTCGAACTAATGGAACGGCATTTGACTGGTAACACCTGTCGTGGCCCAGAGGCACAAGCGTGCGACTTTAAACACCACAGATTGTGGTTTCGATTCCCACTCCAGGAAATGGAATTTTTCATTTCCTGGGTTTGGTAACAAGGCAAAGCGCAGCGTTGAGTTCCGCCTCTCATCACGCAATGCCTCAATTCGGCGGAAAGTGGGGAACAGAGTATCTTAGCACTAGGTTCCCTCTGCGTACCCTGCTATAAGCGGGATACAGCGTGAAGTTATGTATGTATGTATGTATGTATGTATGTATGTATGTACGCGATTGGTTGTGAATTCGATTCCCAGACATAAAACCGATTATATTTAAATTATTTTCATTTTCCCATTGAGCGGTATTGAGCTCCGCCAATATATACGGAATGTTTTGAATTGAAATGGAAGGTGGAGAACGGAATATCTTGACACTAGGTTCTCTCTATCTACCGAAAAAAGTTGAAGCTAACATGAAACTATAAGGCTTGTATATTTTAAAAGTAAAAATGATATACGTATATAATGAGATATTTGTTATTTTTCTTTAACAAAAATTCTACTAGACCGGTTTCTACAAATTCCAACGGCCTTGGTAAAGCCAATCGTTTTTCAAATTAGCAAATTATAAATAACCACTTATCTTACTCGTTAAATAATCAAGTTTTTTGCGAAATATTTATGAGACAAAGCGCGGCGTTGAGTTCCGCCATTACACGCAATGTCTCAAAATTCAGATTGAAAGCAAACAGAGTATCATGACATTAAATGAAGCTTTTAGATAAAAAATGTGTATAAGTAACATAAAATCTGAATTTACAGTTAAAAATTAAACTTAAAAATGCCTGCCTTGAGAAGCATACACTTATGATTTATCAACTTATTCACGCCGCATATTGATATAGTAGCAAAATATTAATTGATAACAATTTCACCTTATCTTTAACAAAGTGGCAATTAAACTCAAGTTGGAAATCCACAATGTTGTTTATTAAATATCTATTTATAATTACATTATCATTACGAGTATAATAACATGTGAAGAAAAAACTTCAGATATTTTATTATGATAACTATGAAAATTAGCATACACATAGTGTACATGAAGAAGTAAAGAATATCAATATATTTTATAATAATGTATGAGAAATACATTAAAATGAATTTTACTCTCACCAACATACATACATTTGTTATTTTAAAGCTCTTATCGAACCTTTTTCTTAGAAATAATCTAAAAATCTCTATGAAGCTAACAACGAAAATAAGTTACAAAAGGTATATAAGAATTTTGATGTAACTGGATAAAAACATATAACTTACAGAGCACTTGGACAGTTTTCAATAGGTATGGGTTTGAGTACTGGTGCACTCAATATTTTATATATTTAAAAAAAAAATAATTAGATGACATACATATTGCTAACAAAACATTCATCTTACATATGAATGAGGGTACTAATATAAATAAAATAATCAACCTTGTTCATATCTGAAGATATGAGATAAATTTCCCACAATTGCTTCTGAGCCTCGTCTACTGCAATGCACCATGACTGGAATTAAATTTTCTTACTTATTTACTGATAAGAACATAAATACTTAATTATTTATGGCTTAAATAAGTCGGGAAAGTTCTATACTAAAGATATAAATATTCAATTGAAATTAATATAACTATAATAATGAAAAAAACATAAAATGAATGTTGTTTTATTTATATTTAAAATATATTTATTGTATAGTTATAGTTGTGATTATATAGTTATTATTACAACAGAAAGGTACTATATGAAATATTAAAAAAAATTGTAAAATATTTTTAAAATTAGAATTGATTTATTTCTTAGGTATCTAGTATCTTTCAGTATCTGCATATACAGATATAATAATACTCAGTACCATTTATATTACTAAAATAGATATTAGAACAATTATAAAATTGAAAGAGAACAATTTAACAATTATTAAAATTGATAAGCAATGCCTCACAATTTTATTATATTTCATATAATTACACTCTAATACTCACTAGCTATAAGATTGGCCACTTGGCGTACCACTGGGGTACAAATAAAGAAGCTGCCTGCTTTCCCAATAGGGTGGCCACTTTGCTGAAACATTAACCCAGTAGGGTCCTCTCCAAAGACATCATCACCCAGTGCAGAATTTACCATAGCATGTTTCATAGCCTTAGTAGGCTTTGTTACTGTATCAGACCGCAAATCTACGATGTACGCCATAGCAGGAGATGTTTTAGACTAATAAACATTCAATACTTTAAGTATGGCCTTCGCAAATAAAGTTTTAATCCTGAGCTAAAGTAATGTAGCGGTAACGTTGAAACCGATTGGATCTGACTTATAGTAAATTAAAGTAATGTTTTTTTTTATGCAGTAATTGAACCTTGACTTATCGATAAAATAATCATTGTAAAAACAAATTGTTTTTATATTAAACTTTTTAAGGTTAAAAGTTTGAAATTATTGACATATCTATCGATAATATTTGCAAGAAAAATATATATAATCTATGTTTTTCATAGAAAGTAAAAAAATTCTAACTGAAATACTATAAAAATTAAAATGCTTAATATTAATAATATTTTTGATAAATAAATTTTACTTATTATTAACATTGATTTTAATTTCTTAGTAGTTAATTCGATTAATAAACGAAAATAACTTGAAGTCCGTTTTTCTTGACTACTTACTTGACAGCTTGCAAAAATGGCGTCGTCTTATTGGTTAGTTAAAAATTAGATCGTTTGAAATCTTGCAACCGCCAATCACATGCGTGGAAACCAACAGTCGCTGTCAGAATTTTACAATTACATCGTACTTAATGTTTGATTTGACACAAAACGGATAGAATTGGTGTGATTTGTGGGTTCAACTATAAGATTCTACTGATTAAAAAACATTTTTGTATTTCTTAGGTATATAATAGTTAAGTGTAGTGCGTTTTAGCATCTCCTTCAATAAGATTCGCTTTACCGTCCAAGTGAACAACGAAAACTTGTAATATATTTCGGTCAAAACGTGAATTCGGGCGTCGACCGGTCCATCCCTCCTACTTGTAACCGTTGCTCGCGGCTGTCACACAGTCGCTCGTGTCAGTCGCAATCGTCATTTGTAGGTGTCGTGTAAGCCCGCGGCACACGAGTCAGAGCCGGTGGTTTTCAACAACGTGTTGTGTGGTGTGTCGGTCTGGTCGACCGTTTAATGTGGTATACAGTGCCGGTGTTAGGTTATCGTAAGGGTCGCGCGGCGTGATTGGGCGCGATGGTGGATATGGATAGAAACGACCCGGAGCTCCGGTACCTGTCCGTCGATCGGAACAGTTTCAATGACCCGGCGACGCAGGCGGAGTGGACCCAGAAGAGGTTGGTGTGGGTTCCCCATGAGAACCAGGGTTTTGTCGCAGCAGGGATTAAGGGGGAACGTGGGGATGAGGTGGAAGTGGAGATCGCGGAGTCCGGGAAGCGGATGTTGGTCCCCATCGATGATATTCAAAAGATGAACCCTCCCAAGTTTGATAAAGTAGAAGATATGGCTGAGCTGACATGCCTAAATGAAGCCTCTGTCCTGCACAACATCAAAGACAGATATTACTCTGGACTGATATATGTAAGTATATTTTTTTATCTACACATTAAAATATTTCCTCTCAGTAATTACCACTAATGAAGGTTTCTAAATACTTTTCTAATAATGTAGAGGCATTGTTAAGTTTGGAGCGTCTGAATCATTCCTTATGAGTGAGGTCATGCTTAAGCAAACATTTTTGGCTTAACTATCCATTGTACTTGAGTATGGAATTGCATATACATTAAAGGTGGAGTATTGTTATATTTACAGGTTTAGGTATTTACTTCTTAATAATCATATAACTTATAGATCATAATTATTACTTGTTTATTTTAACTGGGATTTTTTACATATTTAAATGACATAGTGATAATTTAAATAATAAAAACATTTTATTTTCTTAAAATAATCTTATTGGGGAATATAATTATATTTTGAAAGATAGGCTTCTATTTTTAATACATATAAGGAAATATGTACTCATAACCTATTTACCGTTAAATAATGAGATCATGTTTTTGTGAAGTGATAATTATAAGAATTATTGAACAAACAATAACTAATTATAAATTTTATAGTTACTTATTTTTTAATTATTTTCAAAAATTTACTTACTTTGGATTGATTTAATTTTTTTTTTGTGGTGTAGGAAAAAATATTTTTAGTTGTTTTCATTTGCCTATGGATAGTGGTATTATTTTTCTTCTACCTTTATGACTTTTTGTATCTTATTTTTAGTATATTAACTAAAAAATAATTTAATTATGGCATAATTTTTTTTTTTTTTTTATTTATTTATTTATTTAATATTTTTGTATATGTGTATATTAGTATGTAGGTATGGTATTTTATATATTTATTATGTTTACATATATTCTATTGTATGTCTATTTTTTTCTCTCTTATTTTTTTGTACTTTGACCCCGCATATAACATACTCATCCACCTCCACAGGTTGACTGGAAGAGATCTCTCTCAGGGATAAGTCCACCTTTGTAAACTAAAAAAATGTATTTATCTTTTCTAATGTATTTTTTAAGTGCAATAAAGAATATATATATAATAAAGAATATATATAATTTTGGCCATTATAGTGCAATAGGATGAAGTCTCTTTGTAAGCATATTGGTTTTTAGGATTGATTTGGAAGTATACTTAATTCAAATTATTTATATTTCCCAGATCTGGCGTGATAAAATGTATTTTTTTTAATATTGCAACAGTTTCTAGTCTTCTCCCAATGTTTTATACATTTTAATGGTATTCTTTGACCGTTAAGGACATATGGTTCTGCCATTACTTTTTAATCTTTTATTTATTACTATATTAAAGATTTGATTATCTATAGAAAAGTATATTTCTATTACACTTAAATATTTTTAATTTTCATTAACTAAGTATGTTTCTACTAAGTTGTCTTTTTTATTTATTTTATTAAGCCTTACACTTTTAGACTTCATTTGAGAGATGTGCAAAGAGAAAATAATGAAATATAGGCAGATCTTAAACTCGACTTTCACATATAAAATTATTGTTCCAAACTGAAACCTACTGTTCTGTTTATAGTATATAGATTATGTTATCAGTCAATACTGACTCACTCGGCCTGAGTGATAAAGGCATGTTTGATTTTAACTCTTTTGAGCTTATCACACATTCCTATGTGTAATAATATTTGTTCTATTTGTGTATGATCTAATGGTATACAGAAAAAAACAGCTTAATGTTTAACTCTGCGTAGGATAGATGGATAGAACCTAGTGTCGAGACACTCTGTCGCATTTCACCCAAGTTTAAGAGAGTGTATTGAGGGATGGAATTGAAAGCTGTACTTTGTGACCACAGAAGAGAAATTAAAATAATTTAAATGTAATCTTTTAATAAATAGTTATGGTTATTTCTTATATATGATTATATGATAAATTAAGTGATTGAAGTTCATTGTTTTAAAGAAGGCAGTTACGAATGAACGAACAAACTTCTAAAACATACAGTACCTAAACCAAATTAAAAAATCCCACTGTCTGACTGTTATTGCAATTAGTAGAAGGTTCAACTGCCACTTGGGAGAATGATTGTTTTTTTTTAACTTCACGCTGTATCCCGCATATAGCAGGTTAGGCAGAGGGGGAACCTGAGAATCTAGTGTTAACACACTCCATTCTCTTCCAACAATTCTCTTTCAACTTTCCGCCGAATTGAGGCATTGTGTGCAGAGTGGCGGAACTCAACGCCGCGCTGTGCCTTGTTACCAAACACAGGAAATGAAAATACGAAATTAAATACAATCATTCTTTGCTTTATTCTTTGGTAACAAATGAATGATTGTATTTAAATTATTTTCCTTTCTCCACTGTACTAAGACAATGGCTTTAGTTAAGTTCCGTATTCTAAGATGATGTGCGGCGTTAAATACTGCTACGTTAAAATGTCATTAAGTATCTAAATCTACACACTCATATCCACATGCTTCACAATCCAATCGCGGTCACCGTTCGGAATTCAATAGGACTTTTGTCATACAAAATAAAAGGATTTCACGGTCCATTGACTTGTGGACGCCTAAAAAAAAATCAATTAATCACTATTTCAATAAATAGAAAGCAACTTACAAACACACATACATAGCTTCACTCTGTATCCCGCATATAGCAAGGTAGACAGAGGGATCCTAGTGTTAAGGCACTCCGTTCTCCACTTTCCGCCGAATTGAGGCATTGCGTGCTGAGTGGTGGAACCCAACGCTGCGCTTTTCCCTTGTTACCAAACCCAGGAAATGAAATATTCTATTTCCTGGAGTGGGAATCGAACCCACAACCTGTCGCGTTTACAGTCGCACACTTGTGCCTCTGCGCCACGATAGGCGTCTAACAGACGTAGAAAGTAACTTGTTGAGACACTCCGTTCGCCCCTTTCTGTGGAATTCGAGTTAAATAGGAACTAAACGCCGCACTTTATTTTCTACTCTCTATAGCGTGGTGAAATAAAAAATAATTTAAATATAGTCATACTCCCCAGTGGCAATCGAATCCACAACCTATCGCATTTACAGTCAGAGTCAATCAGTCTGCCACTGCGCCACGATAGTCTCAAATCAATTATCCCTACTAATATTATAAATGTTGTATGTATGTAAGTTTGTTTGTTACGTTTTAACACCAAAACTGCTAAACTGATTATCATGAAACTTTGTACACATATTCTTAGAAGTATTTAAAAGGACATAGGATACATTTTATAAAAAAAATGTTTTGGCAGACATGATTTTTGACAAAAGATCTAGTTACTTCAAAGCCTTCAAATTAACGCATATACGCACTTTGGCAGGGCTTCTTAAACTTTTGTCATTCACGAACCCATTTGTGATTGCGAGTTACTTGACGACCCCATACCAATGTTAATTAGCCAAAATGGTATACACCAATACTTCGCTTTGCGTCGTTTCGTCTTGCGTTGTTTTTGAAGTTGCGTCGCTGCTTAATTTTTACTGATTTTCACTGTGCGTCGTTAGATTTTCGAAGTTGCGTAGTTTAGGATTCGAGCCTTTAATTTTTTTTTCTTAAATTATGATAACACCTTTGTTTTTTAACCGCACGATGCCAAAAAAATTTGGGGATTCCCTTTCTAACTTTTATTAAATGAATATGTAGTTTATTTTGTTTAATTGAATACGTTTTTTGTATATTATTTTTGTTTGAAAAATTATACTTTGTTCAATTTTATTTTTAAAAGGTAGTATTTTCGTAAGCCTGGTACCTATCTTCGTTCATTAAATGGTTTGCTATAGAAAATCTATTTTCACTTTGCGTCGTTTCAATTTGCATCGTATTTTTTTTGGAACGTAACCTCGACGCAAAGCGAGGTATGGGTGTATATAAATATTTGACATTAAAATCTCTCGACCCCCGAATTTTGCTACGTGACCCCAATTGGTGTCGCGACCCATAGTTTAAGTAGCCCTGCACTATAGTATATAGTATTGACTTCCGTTGCCAATGAGCTAAGTCGCGGGCAATAGCTAGTTTACAATGAATAGAAAGTATCAATATTTTTTAAGTGGCGCCAACTTTTTGCCTATGTTAACTACTTATTTTAATTTGCTGCGTAATAGCAACAACGGGTACGATCGATTCTATATATAACTATTAGTTCAACGATCTCATGTGACTGTTCTGGAGGTACGTTTTGACTTTCGATGTTTTTTTGTAGCTTCACGCTGTACCACGCACATAACAGGATAGGCGGAGGGAACCTGAGAACGTAGTGTTAGGACACTCCGTTCTGTATATTCCGGTTCTCCGGCTCATTCTATCGTAGAATCATTAATTCGCAATTCATTGTACTTTAATATAATGTAATAAGTAAATGAAAAAAAAAAACCATGAGGTCATCGTGTTGTTGATTCGACTCCCAATTGTGTAATGATTATTATCATCTGCTCTGATAAGACAAAAGGCGGCGTGGAGTCTTATAACTTAACCCGTAATGCTTCGAATTCGGGCGAAAAGCAGCGAACGGAGTGTTTTGACACTAGGTTCTCTCTACCTTGCCATGTGGGATAAAGCGTGAAGCTACTGTTACTATTAAAGAAGTAACCACATATTTCAAACTATGACTCATAATATAACAATGGTGCGGTACGCGACATACTGGAATTTGGTATTTCTCTGATATATAAAGTTCCTTTCAAAGTTCGTGTAATGGTATATTTATGGTAATTAGTATACATTATTTATTTTTATACTTATATTTATGCTATTTTTATATCTCGATCTATTTTCGCCATTTAACCGACTTCAAAAAAAGTGGTTCTCAAGTCGACTGTATTTTTTTATATGTTGCCGCATAACTCTTTATTGAGTGAATCAATTTTGATGTTTCTTTTTTTATATGATAGCTAGTGCTTCTGATGTGGTTCTATTTAAATATATTTTAGATCTGAAGAGTAGTTTTGTGTTATTCGTAATAATTTAACTTTTTAATTCATTTTCTTTAAAGTTTATTTTCGATTATTGTCAAAATCCTAAGTATAAGATTGACTTTTAAAATGAAAATAAGATAAAAATGGAATATATTAATATATTATTAACTTATATTCCTTTTTATCTTATTTTATTTATTACAATTAAATAAAATTTCTCAAAAACTAAATAATTTGTCTTATAATTATTCATAATCTTTAGGCGTTTCCAATTTTATATAGCATAGTCACGGGATACAACTAGTTTTACTATAAAAATACTTCTATTTTTTACAATATTAATTATTTGTAGCATTATTTATGAAAAATAATCAAATAATTATTTTAAAATAGATATATATTTTTTAAATATTCAGAAATTTAGTGTCAAAAACACTTTTCTCTAATTACCTCTTAATTTCAAGACACTACCTGACTGTCAGAGGAGGGTATCGTGTATGTTTGTTATATTCTTTATTACCTCATATCTTCCAAACTCCTGGACCGAATTATATAACTAAGGTGACATTAGATAGGTATTGATACTCCCAAGTGTTCTTAGATATGTGACTTCATTCTTAATTCAATATGGCGCCCTCTAGAGGCAATACGTCTTGAATAAAAACAAAAAAATCGTTGATGGTTACCGTGTGGGGTATTAAATGAAAGGATTTAATTAGCACATTTCAAATATATAACACATAACTAGCTTTTATAGCTTACTTTATTTGTATTTTCTTCCTAAATTTGAAGAATTGGTTCTGTCGTGTTTTTTGTTCTTTATAATTATGTGTGTTATTTATTAAATTACCTCATAATATTTAGCCACATCATAATTTCGTTTCATTTGGTCAAACTATTATATCGAGATGAATGTCAAGGTGAGGTACGCCGCCGTCGTCCGAATCGCGCCGCTCGGTCGTCGACCCCGCGCCGTAGGGGGGGATGCGCGAATGTGCCGCGTCGTTTATAACAACCTCCACTGGTGTTATGTTGTCCTGGTACTTGTGGATGGTTATTCTTTTTTTTTTAATTGAAAATTTAGTGACTTTGATGTTAGGATTTATAATGGCTTAATTTGTTATTTAGACAAAAACGTTTTTTTTTTTAAATATTTTTAACTTTTTTTTTCAACCGATTTTATAAAAGGAGGTTTTCAATTTGTTTTTTTTTGTATGTGTGTATATGATTTTTTATTGGGTGAATAAATTTTGATAATGATACTTTATATGATAGCTATTTTTTTAACGGACTCTAAAAAAGGGAGATTTTCTGTATTTTTTATGTATTGTGTGGTGTAATTTTTACTAGGTGAACTAATATTGATAATTCTTTTTTTTATATAATTTTTTTTTTTTATTAAATTTAGTTAAGATCTGACTAGTAGTTTTTGAGCTATTCGTAATAATTTTACTCTTCAGTGCACTTTTTAGATCGGTTTTCTTTTCTTGTTAAAATCTCAATTATAGCTTTATTCTAAATCTATTTGAAACTTATTTTTAATTATAGTCATATATTTTTGGCGTTCATTTTGTATGTAGTTAGGTACGTACGAGTATGTATATCAAATGGCCAGTGCTTACACAATGTCGTCTAAATATATATTTATCCTTATCCACCACAGAGGTGACCTTGCCTCATAAATTAATATAAATGTTGTCAAAATATTTATTAATATTTATGCATATTTTAATTCTTTACTTCAATTCGGCGATAAAAAATCGGAAATGTTAAAAGAGAACGGAGTGTCTTAACACTGGGTTCTCAGATTCCCTCTACCTACCCTGCTATGTGCGGGATATGTGTTAAAAAAAATACATGTTTTAAAGCATTGATTTCGATTGGCAAGTAATACCTTTTTCAAAGTATTTCTAGATCTATTGTTAATCATCCTAGTACTCGTACAGTGGGATGAATTGTTATGAATTTTAAACTTTATTTAAATAGTATTTCATATGTTCATTAATTCGGTGGAAAGTGGAGAACGGAGTGTCTTAACACTAGGTTCCATCTGCCTAGCCTGCTATATACGGGATACAGCGTGAAGCTATAGATTGATTATGGGTTCGATTTCGTAGAAAGTGGTAAAGTGTCTTGACACTATAAACTGACTGGCAACCCTGAAGGAATCTGTTAAAAACAAAGTAAACTCAAATAATAATAGTCAACTAAATTAGCGAATCGCGTTGGGCTTTTCAAAATAGAAATATTGCAATATTCCATGTTGAACTGTATCAATATGTGCAAGCGATTGTGAATGACGTCACAGCTGATAACAGATGGTCACGCTGATAAGAGTGTATTTTGTATGCACGATAAAATAACGTATATTTAGTTGAAATATATATTTTTGGAATATAAATTAAATTAACAATATTTATTACAAAATGTTAGATTCATGATTTTTCCTACATATCAGGGTTGTCAGAGAGAAATGACGGAACACAACGCCGGACCTTACCTTTACCTTGACACTAGTCAACACATTGTTCTCCGCTTTCAGTCCAAATTTAAGACATTGCGGTTTGAGCCGCGGTAGCTGGTCATATAATATACTTGTTCACTATGAAAAGGCTAACGGTAAAAAGAAAGGTCTTTCCGTCAAGTGTCCTTGCATAAGATATTGAGGGCTGATTCGTTAAAACTTTTAGCACCCCCACTGCATAGTCAGCTGAAAGTCAATCTCCTTCAGTTGTACTCAGTTCCTTTACACTGTATCATGTTCAAATAAGAACTAAATTAGAATCCGATTTCTATGAACGATGGCCCATTGAATTTTCTTTTGAAAAAATGTTAACTTCGCGTTATAGCCCGTAATGTTATATATGGTAGGGGTGATTTTTGCGTAGTTTTTTGTAAAGCACCCTATGCAGTCTGCGTTCCTCCCGGTCCCTCCCTCTCGGGGGTAGACAGGGCGCAGACGAGGTCAAATGAAAGTTTCAGACTGAATAGATTGTTTGTATTAATGGATACGCATGACATATGTTAAGATATAGGGGAAATTGGGGATTCCTATTTTAGGAGTCTTAGATGTTAGTAATTATATATATAAAAGGTCATCGGGATGGCGTTTAATAGTAATGGCGATGGTTGCGGGTTCGATTTTCAACTCTGTGGCATAATTATTTATAAAATTATATTAATTTCTCCCCTCTGGTAAGGCAAAAAGCATTGAGTTCCGCCAGTCAACATATAATATTTCGAACTTGGATGGAAGGTGGAGTGTCTCGACAATAGCTTCTCTCTTGTGCTGCGTTGTGTGGTAAAGCGTGGTGCTGAAAAAAAAAAAAAAAAATGACCATCATAATATGGTAAAATTTTGTGTAAAGACACGTATTGTAAGCCACTCGGTATTCAGCCCATGTATATAAATAAATATTAGTCAATAGCTTAGTTTCCTTATCTTTTCCTAGCTTATCCTCAAATATATAATTTCCATATTTTGAATTCGTTACCTTAAAATAGTCATAATATAATAAAGTTTTATGAATTCAACATTTTTTATATATTCTACTTGACATAATAATAAGTAAAAAATAGAAGTGTTACTGTAGTGTACTGTGTTAAGAAACATCTTCGGTGTTAAAGTCCACATCTCTGTTCTACTTAAGAGCATAAATACTGTTTTTTTTCGTTTTAGTCAATATCTATATTAATATAGATTTATAAATCATAGAAATATATTAAATGTTACGAGAAAAAAACAACAGAAAATTAAAATTAAAGTTATTACTTTATACAATTACATCTTTTAATAAGAGTAACGCCCATTTCATCGATAATTTGTACTCTTAAACAGTTTGTCTTATATTATAAATATAAAAGTTTTGAGAATGAATATATGTTTTTTTGTTTGGTGGTAGGAGGTTCGTCCTCCGTCTGGCTCGCGACCACTATCATGTCAAAGACGAACCGCCAAATATCTTATGATGTGTTCCGGTTCGATGGCATGTAAGCCAGGTTTTCCCCCTTCCCACCCATCCTTTCCCCAAAATGTGGTGGTTCCGATAGCGGACTACTACATTATCCTCCCTTTCCATCTGTATCCTCTAGGTTGGCAACGCATCTAGTACATCTCTTGTGTTGTAGATGTTCATGGGCGAAGGTAACCACTTACCATCAGCCGGTCCTTCTGCTCGTTTGCCATCCGGTATCCATAAAAAAAAAAAAAATGTTACTCTTTCACCACAGAACTACTGATATTTATTTTAAATTTATTTAATTAAAACTACAGTGATGTACGCTGCATTATTCATACTAGTACATACGTTTACCAGGTAAACACAGTCTACAATTTATCAAGATTTAGCTTAATTTGGCTTCGGAACACGAGAACCTAGTGTTAAGACCCTCTTTTTCTTAAACATTTCCGTTCCCCACTTTCCGCCGAATTGACATTGAGTGCTGAGTGGAATTTAACTCCGCACCTTACTTTGTTACCAGAGCGAGGAAATGGAAATACTGAATATTATTTTCCACATTTTCAAGTGGGAGTCGAACCGATCGAGTATAACGATGAATATATAGGCATATAATTTCGCCTATCGTAGCACAGAGGCCAAGCGTGCGACTGTAAACGCGGACAGGTTGTGGGTTCGATTCCCACTCCAGAAAGAGAACGAAGTGTCTTAACACTAGGTTCTCAGGTTCCCTCTATCTACCCTGCTGTATGCGGGATACAGTGTGAAGGTAAAAAAATAATTTAAAATTCAACATATCGACGACTACGGTGATCGCAGCGTCTTCTCTTCCCTTTTTATCTGCACTGCGGTCTGCAGATGAGGCAATGCGTCAATCGCAAATAGCCATTACGGCATTATCAAGAACTGGATTTTGTATTAATTAAGTTGTATTCCTTTTGTGTAGGAATGTTACACGTTCTTTATTTGCTATGTAAGGTATAGTTTTTTGGAAGCAGTTATAATATATTACTTATTTTTCTTAAATATATTCTTTTTAAAGTTTTGTATGAGCCACGGGCACGTGCCGTCTGATTGTAAACGCGATTGGTTGTGGGTTCGATTCCCATTCTATCAAATCATTATATTTAACTTCACGCTGTATCCCCGCATATAGCAGATAAGCAGAGGGAACCTGAGAACCTAGTTTTAAGACACTCCGTTCTCTTTCAACAAATCCGTTCCCCATTTTCCATCAGATTGAGGCATTGTGTGCTGAGGGACGGAACTCAACGCCGCGCTTTGCCTTACTAAATTCAAATTACTTTGTTTTCCTCGCTTGGGTAACACCATGTGGGCGGTCATGCCATTTAACATACATGTCTTGAATATAGGCGAAAATGGCGAATGAAGTGTCTTAACACAACATTCTCTTTGACCGGTCGTAGGGAAACCGTGTCTACAAAAATATATTTCCGAATATTAAATTATACGCGATTAATCCGGATAAGGCACTGTTTTTCGTGCTTTTCTTAAAACATGTTCTTTATAAGTGTCATATGAGGCGTTGTTAGTTGGGTTTTCATTGATTTGTGATGCACTTTTGTACAAGAAACTAGTAGATAGTAAATACTTTGACTTGGGCCGAAAGTTGAAATTGATGTGTAACTCCGACATTAAAAGCATTGTGAATGTAACTTTACAAAGTTTTAGATTGCTTTTGTTTCCTATTACTTAGTTTGTGTTAACTTTAGGTAATATATTCAGATATAACTATATCCAACGTACAGTGAGATAAGATCTTTAGTGATGCTGGTCTAAAAAAACCAATAATTTAAGGATATTGCATACTGGGTAGTAGAATTTTTGTCTAGCCAGCATGTTTTTTGAGATTGTTATAGCATACTGGGATCGCCATTATAAATATGATGGTTATGAGTTCGATTTCAGCCATGAGAATGACTATCTATATTTCAATTATTTACATATCTTAGCAGCAAGAAAGATAGGGTGGTTGACATTCGAGAATATAGTATCTATGATACTGAAAGAAGGTTAATTAAAAAGCATGAGGACTCACCGGGGAGCATGTATGAAGAGTACAATGACTGGACAAGGTGAAAGAATTGTGCAGGGGACCTTAGTAAGCTGTGACTCATCGCCTCTTGACTAGTTTTGTTAGGATAGCCAGAAGCTACTAAATGTTAACTATTTTTTCATTTCGCCATTCTGGTAAGATGAGACGCGGCGTTCAGTTTTGTGTTGAGCACTCTACACCTAATCTATATATTAATACTTTTTGAAGCAAAACTTCTGACCCCTTTACGAAAATACACGGCCGGAGTGGAGCATGAAAACTTGGCACGCTTATAGTTTATATAGCGAAGAAGTGCATAATGATAGTATGGTTTTAAAATAATACACAAAAAATATATAAAATTAATAAAATAAATGTTACACAACACTACCATGATTTGACATCCATGTTTATACAGCGACACATACATACGTTGCTAGGACGCGTTATCAACGCATCAACGGGTACACTAGTATCTATTATTGGGCAAAAAGACGTAGTGTCCTGACACCAGGTTGTCAACTCTGTTTATAGACATATTTTTTAAGAATAATTCAATTCACAATAACAACGTTCGATCAAGTTAGTCAGTACGATTGTGTCATCGAGAACGTTTTTTATAATGTAATTTCAATGTAAACATTATATATAGACGCATACATCATAATTGACGTCCAAACGTACTGTCCTACGTGACCTTGCCTAGGAATGGACCAGAACAGGAATATCTCAAGCTGATGTAATAGTTTGTTTTATGTTTGTATACTGTATGTGTTTGAATGTACGACGGTTTTAAAAATACGCAACGCTTGATTGGCAGAGCTTTATGTAAATATATATATTTTTAGCTTCACGCTGTATTCCGCATATAGTAGGGTAGGCAGAGGGAACCAAAGAACCTTAAGACACTCGGTTCTCTTGCAACGATTCCGTTCCCCACTTTCCGCTGAATTCAGGCATTGCTTGCTGAGTGGCGGAACTCAACGCCGCGCTTTGCCTTGTTACTAGACCCATGAAATGAAATACTAAATATTAATGAGCTCTTTGATTTTCGCGATTATTACACATATTGAGTCTACCTGTGACTATTATAAAGTGTTCGAAACGTTGGGTTTCCAAAAATATATTTTTGAATACTAAAATATAAACGATTAATACGGTTAAAATAGATTTAACTTTATTTAATTAATTTAATATACTAAATATTATTTAAAATTTTCATTTCCTCGAGTGGGAATCGAACCTACAACCTGTCGCCCTTACAGTCGCACGCTTGTGCCTCTGCGCCAGGACAGGCAAAAAAAATTATACTAATTATACATTACATATGATTCATATTATAATCTTGTAATCCATATTCGATCGATTGATCCTGTGATCTCACACGTGTACCGATACTGAATGAAATGTTTGTTTGAGCGTCGGTTAGCTTGCTGTATGATTATAGTTGCTATTTTAATCTACAACGTCAATACGCTTTCGTTTACCTTCCGTTTGGTATGTGTTTGAAATTCAGTTTGTAGTTGAATTTTCATTATATTGGGAACTTTATTAAGGTGGTATGGGAATATTAGTAAAAATCCATAAAAACATCATCAAAATTTGTAGCTAATCTATTACTACTAGTGACCCGGTGACGCGTTAACAACGCGTTGTCTTTAGCAATGTATGTATATGTCACTGTATAAACGTGAATGTTAAACAATGGCAGTGTGTGTAACATTTATTTTATTAATTTAATATATTTTTTATGAAATATTTAAAAAAAAATAGCATTCTACACTCTTTCTCTATGTGAACTATAAGTGTGCCATGTTTCATTCTCCTTAGTTCGCTTAATTTTCGTAAAAAGGGGTACAAAGTTTTTGCTTCACGTATTTGTATATTGATTAGCAATAAAATGAAATATCGAATACATTTCTGCAAATTTTCATATATTTAGTTATCGATTTTTGCTAATTTTCCCATTTCATGATAGAGCTTATTTCGGGTCTAGTTTTTGAATTGTTTTTTTTTTAATGTTATTGTGATGTTGGGATCTACAGAAATGTTCGTATTGTGAGTTCGTATCTCAATCGGAATAATTGATTATAATAATAAGGATTTTAACAAATAGGAAGGCGACTTCAAGTAAAATTATTACAAATAACTCAAAAACTACTTGTCAGATCTTAACTAAGTTTAAATGAACAACCACACCAGACGCTTTAGCTAACATATAAAACGATCATCAAAATTGGTTCAACCAGTAAAAACTTATGTGGTAACACATAAAAAAAAAAAAAAATAACCTTCTTTATTACCTTACCTACCTTTATTGAAGTCGGTAAAAAGAAAAGTTATACCTATTTAAATAATGTTTTATATATAGTCTTAGGTCTTCCACTAAGTACTAAACATGTCTAGTTTTTTTTGCTTCATAGTCGTTTGTGTTGCCTACTGTCTAGACTCCAAGCCTCCCCTTTTGATGACCAATTTGTTGATAGCCTTTGGTGAAGGCTTTTTAAGTCCTTTTTTATTGTATTTCTTGTAGTTCGTGAATGAATATACGTTTGTTCTTGATTTTGAGGGGTACGAAAAGAAAATTTATAGTCGATATTGATAATTATTTAGTTCTAAAATTTTTAACCTGCTTTAATAAAGGAGGTTCTGAATTTAAATTGAACGCCTGGTAACAAGGCAAAGCGGCGTTGAGTTCCGCCACTCAACACGCAATGCCTCAATTCGGCGGAAAGTGGGGAACGGAATTGTTAAAAGAGAATGGAGTGTCTTAACACTAGGTTCTGTGGTTCCCTCTTCCTACCCTGCTATATGCGGGATACAGCGTGAAGTTAAAAGAATAAAAAAAGCTTCTGAATCTTAATGATTCTTTTTTTATATAATAGCTATTGCTTCTGATGTGCTCCCATTTAAATTTAGTTGTGACTTAACGAATAGTTTTGTGTTATTCGTAATAATGTTACTTTTAAATGCATTTTATTCGAAGTTGGTCTCCTTTTTTTTATTAATATCCAATTTTTTTCCTCATAGTACAAAATTAAATTATATTCTGGATTTTGAAGAGTATAAAAGCAAAATCTAACGATGTCGATAGATTATTCAATTTTAAAGAGTTTTTAAAGATAGTGGACATAATAAAACTTACCATTATGGTGTAGAGAGTCATCATCTGACTGACTGTACATACGATTGGTTTCGGGTTCGATTCCCAGTCGGAAAAATGTCACGAGGCATTGTGTGTTAAGTGGCCAAAACGAAGAAATCAAAATGATTTAAATACCCCTCGAGTGAGAATAGAACCCAAAACGAGCGATCGAACTAAACCCTGTCCTACTGCGCAACGATGGCCTCTTACGAAACTGTATTGCATTTATCATTTGTCCATTAAAGTATAAGGAGTTGCATAATCTATCATTGTAACGAACTGACAATTTACTAGTAAAATTACCGAGCAATATGCCACTATTAATAAACCTTAGTACAGGAGTTGTCAACCTAAGAGGCACGTTTCTCGAAAACAAGTCAAGAGGCCGTAATGCGTTTATTTTATTTTTTTAATAAAAAACATTAAGATGCCAGAGGTCTGTCGTTGCGCAGAGGCACAAGCGACTGTAAACGTGACTGGTTGTGAGTTCGATTCCCACATCAGTAGGGCAAGCACGAAAATTTGCGAATAAGTATTCGTTACGTTATCGAAAGAATTAGTATGAGAATTGAAAAGCGGTACGTAAGAAGAACTAATGTTTTCCCATACAAAAAGCTTTCGATATCGATACGGATACTTTGTCACAAGCTTTCGTGTTTGGCTTACAGGAAATGAAAATATTAAATAACGTTTAGTAATTTCATTACCTCGCTCTGGTAACAAGGCAAAGCGCGGCGTTGGGTTCCGCCACCCAGCACGCTCTGGTTCTCTCTGCCTGCCCTGCTATGTGCGGGATACAGCGTGAAACTAAAAAAATATTTAATTACTATGAAGCTATAGAATTAAATTAGTATTTTTAATAATATGATTTTTTTTCTACGTATTGCAAAAAAGATTGGGCAAGAAAATATTGTTTAGAATCTATGGGGCCTCAAATTGAAAAAGAAAGTTTGGGAATCTCCCTCAGGCCTTAGCCAATTCCATCTGCGCTCAAAACAAATATGCGGCACCTAACAACTTAAACAATCAGATCAGCCCCTTAAATCTAATTGCAGAAAAATGCACAGTGCAAACCGTGTACTCAGTGAAATAGGGTTGTGGATAAGTTGTAAAATAAACGATAGAATCAAATGGCGCAATAATAACTTTTAGCGCTGCCAAAGATAAAAGGGAAGACAAAAAAACTGAAGTTTTGTTGATTTATTATCAACATATTCTCGCCTGAAATGGGTATATTGAATCATTTCTACTTCACCAGAGCGAAGAAATTAAAATAATTCACTGCTAACCTACAACCATCACCAGTATTTTACAGCAGTGGTACTATGTACTTTGATCTGAGCCACGATGGCCTCATCAAATAACATGAAGACAGAAAGCACACAATTAAATTGAGATCGTCCAGTTTTACCTTGCAAAGACACAAATATAAAGGGATGTCGGGACTCATAGTTTTTTATTTGAATTATTAATGCGAATATGATTGGTCATGTTATTTACATTTGTTAGTTTATCATTATTATTTTTAAATTGGTATAATCAATTTAAGAAAAATAAGAAAAATATGAAAAATTAAACACATAAACTACATGTTAACAGTTTTATGTAAATTTTGACATTTTAAGCACAATTATAAGTAGCTTCTTAATTTTATTTTTTTTTAAATTTTTAACAGTTGGAAAATGAATTCAAAATGATATATGCTATGATTTATATTTAGTGAATATATACATACATGTACATAATTTCACGCTGTATCCCGGCATAGCAGGGTAGGCAGAGGGAACCTAGTAAACACAAAATTGCATTACTCTTTCTTTACACACAAATAAAGTCGAATTGAGAAAACTATATTCTTTTTTTTAAATCGGTTAAAATTGCCAGGCGGGTGAAGTCGCATGCAAAGCGGTTACTACTACCCATAAAATGTTTAGTGACCGAAAATGGTATTCCCAGTGTGGGTGTTGCGTAGCCCAAGTCGTGCGGATATTAAATACCAGTTGGGCAGATATTATCAGAGGAACTTGCGAACTGCCTTTCTCTCATTTTCAGACATACTTGCGTGTATGCACCCAAATATGGCACATTCATGTCAAAGCTTTCACCTGGATTGCGGGTGATTTTAATAAGTGTATTGTTGTTTGGGGGCTTTTTGGAGAAGAAATTATACTTAAAAGATTAGTTTAGGGTATTTCTTCAAGATTTCATTCTTCACCTGATTCATATGGACTAACATTTTTAGCACTTTTGTCATAATAAAACGCGTTTCTATAGCGAAATGCGAAAGTAGGTGTACCAGTATGAAAGTAGGTGAGATAAGGATCTCAAATATGTGTTGTGGCATATTTTTTTCATAGGAACATGTTTTATTACGCCAAAAGTGTCAAAAATTTTGGGCCATATGAATCGGAAAAGGACAAAATACCCCTTAAGAGGCCATTGTGGCGCAGTGGAATGTCTTTAAATGCGATTGGTGTCGGTTCGTGTTACACTCGGGGGAGTCCTCGGATAGGAGGAGAATAAAAGTGTTTGTATTTAACTTATTTTTGTTTCTTAACTTTCGTAAGAAAGTTGAAAAACAAAAAAAGTGTGACGTTGAGTTTTTCCACTTAAGACGAAATGTCTCGTTTACTAAACGGAGTGTCTTGACACTGGGTTCTCTCTGTACTTTGCTGTGCGATATATAGCGTGAAGCAAAAAAAAACATTTGGCTATCGTTTTTATACTCTACTTGGGTTATTATAATAACTAAAAATGCCATATTTTTTATTTTTACAACAAGTGATTGTAACAGAGCAAACAATAGAGGCTTTCGAAGTAAATTGTTAAAAAATTGTGATTCAGATAATGTTTCGTCTGAAATACGAATGAAATATTAGTATGAAAAATTCAAATGTCCATTCGTTGCTCGTGCTTTTGTTCGCCGTACAAAGTTGCTATATTACTATGTACGGGTTATTTCGTCAAACAATCTATCAGCATGACTCGCCTCCATATGTACCGCGTATACCTTAAAAGGCTAGGTTTTATACACCATATGTCAGATTGCTTTTACGGTAACGAAAATGAGTTCAAGCGATTATGTCTCTTTGTATCAAGCAATAAGTATTATTTTTGTTATGCTAAATTTTGCAAACGTTTTTGACTATTGGCATGTATGTATGTTCTTGAGAAATCGTGTTACAGATGGTGTATTGATTAACTGTAAACGGCTTTGGACCGCAATCAGTATTGGCATTCATGTTACTAAGCCATTGGATAATCATGGCTTGATATTTTTTTTGTGATGATTTTTCGGGTTCTTTTAACTTGAGTAAGTGATACTTAAAACTTCAAAAAAAACGCCTATTAATTAAAATTATTACGAATAACTCAAAAACTATTTGTCTGATCCGTAGTTAAATTTAAATGGGACCACATCGGGAAACACAAACATCAAAATTGGTTCTCATAGTAACAATTTATGTGGTAGCTTCCTAAAGTATACCGGCTTACCGTTTTAAATATTTTACACATCACATAAAAAACACATGAATTCAGACCCCCCTCCTTTTTTGAAGTCGGTTAATAACTAAATTAATAGAAATCTTAACGCCTGTCTTGGCGCAGAGTCACAAGCCTGGAACTGTAAACGCGACAGATTGTGTATTCGATTCCCACTCCAGGAAATGTAAAAGCTTAGTATTTTCATTTCCTGGGTTTGGTAACAAGGCAAAGCGCGGCGTTGAGTTCCGCCACTTAGCACGCAATGCCTCAATCCGACGGAAACTGGGGAAGGGAGTTGTTGAAAGAGAACGGAGTGTCTTAACAGTAGGTTCTCAGGTTCCCTCTGCTTACCTTGCTATATGCAGGATACAGCGTGAAGCTAAAAAAAATAATAAAATAAATAAAAATATACGTGGATAAACCTTATTATGCAGTTATTCAAGCTTTGTAAAGGGCTGTCGGTTATAGGTTTCTGCGTAACAAGTTTTAGCAATGCGGGTGCGCCTTTATTTATGTAAACTGGTTATCTGTAAAGCACAATTTTTATTAAAGTAAAAGAAATAACGACCTAGTTAGTAAATTTTTTATTAAGAAATAACTGTATCCCGCGACTTTGCTTGCGTGGATTTTAAAAAAACCTAAAATACCCATTACTCACTTTTACGTATAAATTTCCAGAAATCGTCTCTCAGTGCTTCCCTACACTTAGCAAGGAGCCTATATGTCAAATTTCAGCTTACTCTGATAGTATATACTTACTCTGATAGTATATACTTACTCTGATAGTATATGGTAGTTTTGTCAGTATGTTGTCTGTCAGTCACTCAATAATGCAAGCGTTTTTTTTAATATATAGATGTACAAGTAGTCTAGGCTCATAGTAGTTTCAAAGAAGATGATATTAAAGAAATCTGTCTTTTTACTTAATAAATAAATTCTCCCAATTTAAAGTCAATGTTTCTGTTTAAACAAAAAACTAAGGCACACATTTGCACCAGACGTAGCAAGATAAGTTGACTTGTATATGTATATTTCATTTTAAAAATAATAGGCTTTAGTTAGGTTTAGCCTGTCGTGGCGCAGAGGCACAAGCGTGCGACTGTAAACGCGACAGGTTGTGGGTTTGATTCCCACTTCAGGAAATGAAACTTTTCATTTCCTGGGTTTGTAATAAGGCAAAGCGCGGCGTTGAGTTCCGCCACTAAGCACGCAATGCCACAATTAGGCAGAAAGTGGAGAACGGAGTGTCTTAACACTAAGTTACCTCTGCCTACCTTGCTATATGCGGGATACAGCGTGAAGCTATGTATGTATGTGCAATCAAAGTAAACACATTTAAGTAAAGAAAATATTTAATACATATTATATAAAACCAGAATTCAATAAAAAAATATCAACTCTAAAATGCCGAACCTCAAGTGTGCAATTTTGATTTATCAACTTATTCACGCCGCCTATGATATTCAGGCACTTAAATCGGCGCCGCGACGTCGAGATTTCGATGAGATTAAGTAAGTAAAATAATATCAAAAATAAGAACATAATAATTGCGCGCAACGTTCATACAAACTTGTGTAACCCTGCCATACCTTAAATGTCCACCGGTCGGACCTTCGCTAAGTGTGTCAACTTAATGCCATCTGGTCGCAGGACGGCGTCATGTAACTGTACTGTGTGAACCCTAATTATTTTTTTAATTAACACGTTTTTTTTAGCTTCACGTTTCACGTTTTATCACGCATCGCAAAGGCAATGAGAACCGAGTTTCAAAATATTCTCTTCTCTGCTTTTTGCCTGAACTCCAGGTATTTAGTGACTTCAAATAAAAAACACATATTACGTATAACTCATAAACTACTTGTCAGATCGTAACTAAATGTAAATAGTACCACAATTAGTTCACACAGTAAAAAGATATGTGGGAATACACAAAAACATAAAAATACAGTTATATTGATAATCTCCTTCTTTTTTAAGTCAGATAAAAATAATATTATTATTTTAACGCCTGTCGTGGCGCAGAGGCACAAGCGTGCGACTGTAAACGCGACAGGTTGTGGGTTCAATTCCCACTCCAGGAAATGTAAAATTTAGTATTTTCATTTCTTGGGTTTGGTAACAAGGCAAAGCGCGACGTTGAGTTCCGCCTCTCAACACGCAATGCCTCAATTCGGCGGAAAGTGGAAAACGGAATTATTGAGAGAGAATGGAGTGTCTTAACACTAGGTACTCTGGTTCCCTCTGCCTACCCTGCTATATGCGGGATACAGCGTGAAGTTAATAATTTTAATCATGACCAAAGATTGCACAACTCTGTTCCTATAGTGAAAAAAATAATAATAAAAGAACGTACAATAGTTATTAATTTGGCATGAACTTTTAAAGTGTTGTGAAACTCTTGAAGCAATTTTGCATATTACAAGTCTTAAAGTGCAAAGTGCATTTATGGTAAAATGTCCATATATGGACACGTTTGCCAAAAAATTTTGTATCACAATATAAATGCAATAAAATCTTTTATATTATTTATCGAGTGTGTTGGACCTTCTTATTTAATTGGCTGTACTCGTATATGGGTTTATGTTTGTTTATATTAAAAAATATGAGAGTACGTCGTGGTGTAGTGGAACAGCATCTGATTGTAAACTCGATTGGTGGAGCGTTTGATTCCCATTCAGGGGTATACTTTATAATGTAAGACAAAGCGCGGCGTTGAGTTTCGCCACTGGAACGCAATGTCTTGAATTCGGGTGGAAAGTAATGAACAGAATATGTCTTAACACCCTGCTAAGCGCGTTAAAGTATGAAACTGCTTGTTTTTAAATGTTGAAAATAAATTATAATATTTGGGATACTCTAAAAACATCGCTATGTATTTAGAACTTTTTTTGTCTCTCCGAAAAATGATTATTATTTCAATTATTTTCACACTAAAGTGTTTTAACACTACGTTCTTCTGTATCCCGCACATATGTCAATGTATGTCAAGACACTTCGTTCGTTTAATCAAATAGGCATCAAAAATGTTTTAGCTAACTGTAGGCTGAAGAAAGAGTATGCAAAGACTAGCGTTAAGAATGACACTCCGTCCTCTCTCACTATCCCGCTAGGGATAAACCATGAAGCTAAACAAAAAGTTCCATCATACAGCAACAGTGGCGTTAAAACACGGATGTTTCACACACGACAATGCTGGGAACTAGATGATACGTAACTAAATTGTGATGTCATATTACAATAACTATTATATGCTGTTGTTGTTGGTAAGCGTGAACCACCTGATGTGTATCTTGCACGCGACTATCATTTACTAAGCGAACTCATGTATTTGATAATTATACTCGTATATATTAAAAAAATAGCCTTAGCCTAAGTGAGGAACGGAAATTTTAAGAGAACGGAGTGTCTTAACACTAGGTTATCTGGTTCTCTCTGCCTACCCTGCAATGCGGTATAAAGCATGACGCTGGGATTTGCCAAAAAAATGAGATTATAGCGGTTCTTTCTATTGTTTTAAGAAAATTATTTTTGTTCTTCTATGAATTATTAAATTTCAAATTTCACTAGGTTATTGATATCTATTTCGAAATATTCTATAGATGCCTAAAAACCAATAAAGAAAAAAATATATTGCTAATAAAACCAAATAAGGGATGTTGGATGTTGGATATTATTTTTTCCTTATTTGGTTATTTTTTTATATTAAAATTTATCTATTTTAAGAATCAAGGGTTGTCAAAATTAAATTTTTTAGTCATACATTGCGAAAGAGTGATGTCTTTCTGTCTACTTTGGAATAACTAGTTCGTAACACTAGTAAACCTAATCAGGAAGGAATGTTTGAAGGAATTCCCTTCAATAAAATTACATATTTAAAGAGGAAGCATTTCCATACTGGCCATTAATAAATATAATCAATAAATCGAAAATATTTTATGCATATTTTTTTAAGGCAACCATTTTAAAATTTATGTTGTTTAATGATATTGAAAAATCAATTCAAAATTCTATATGCAAGTCGACTTGTTCACTTATTCACGCCTAATACGGTTTTGATATTCTCTATAAATTCAACTCTCTAAGATAGAATTCATAGGAACCGTTCTAAGCGCCATTATAATGTGCAAGTAAGCGCAATGTTTTATGCAGAGTTCTAAGAACTTGGTCTAATCATAAGAAATCAAATGTATTTTGTATGGGTTTTGGTATTGTTTTGTTCTTGACTTAAGGCCGATGTGGTCACGTTTTTGTTACATTCTTTGTTTTTTTGAAATGTTTGAATTATAAGTTATCTATATAAAAATACTTGAAGTAAAAACTTTGTACCCCTTTTTACGAAAATTACGAGGACGGAAGAGCATGAAGTTTGGCTCAATTATAATTTATGTAGAGAAGGAGTGTAAAATTCTAACATTTTTAAAAAATAATGCACGTTTGACATCCATGTTAATATAAAGTGCTAAAGACAACGCGTTGTTAACGCGTTAACGGGATCATTAGTTATTTATTATCTTACAAATATTATGAATACGTCTGAGAATTGATGTTTGTTAGTCTTTCATGCAAAACCTACTGATGACTACGATAGATAAAACTTTACACTAATACAGCTCATACATCACTATTATATATATATATATATATATAAATATATGTATGTATTTGTATATATATATGTATATGTATGTGTGTATGTGTATATATAGATATATATGTATACAATATATATGAGTATATTTATGTATATTGTAAATATGTATGTGTATGTGTTTTATGTACTTAAATTATATGTACTCGTGTATATATGTATTTGTTACATTTTCGCACTTCCACACTCGCAAATCTTTTACTTGTCATTCATACCCATAGGTTGACTGGAAGAAATCTCTATCAGAGATAAGTCCATCTTTGCTAACAACTTTTTTTAATATGTGTATTTATTTTGTTACAAAGTGCAATAAAGAATATATATAATATATACTTAAGTTTAATTTGAAATTTTGCTAATTATATATATTTTTTTATTTTCAGGTAAGTTGCTGATACATTTAAGTTATAATATATCTCCCAACACATTAAGTACGTAAGTAAAATATAAGTTCACATTGTTTCCAACATAGCAGGATAGTCACAGAGAACCTCGAGTATTCCGCTCATTGCTTTCTCAAAAATCGAGACATTTGCGATTTGATTGTCTGAACTCAACGCTGCATCTTGTCTCAATAATAAATGTATAATCATTCTCGTAATGGGAATCGAATCTTCAACTATCATGCTTAAAGTCAGGCTCCACCCCACTGCGTGACGCTGACTGACTTGTAAAATATTCCTTTACAAATTTGACTATCGCTTTATTTATTTTCTTTATTACTTTTGTGTTTTGATAACGTCAATTAGCATTAATTGGTCGTTTGTATTCAAAAGAGAGAAGCAATTGTGCCCGAAGACAACCGTTCCTATCTATTTAATACTGTTCATTTATATATGCAATAATTTTAATAGCATATTATACACTGTCGTGGGTAGTTATTTACTTATATTATTTATTTATTTTATTTAGTAAATACGGTTTTTTTTTAGCTTCACGCTGTATCCCGCATATAGCAGGGTAGGCAGAGGGAACCTGAGATCCTAGTGTTAAGACACTCCGTTCTCTGTCAATTCTGTTCCCCACTTTCCGCCGGATCGAGGTGTTGGTTAGTGAATACGGTAGTGGCTTCATATCCTATTCGGGGCTATATTTTTGTACCAGAGCTGTACATGTTAGCAGTAGTATTAGATTCTGCAAATTTAAATCCAGCGGGAACCCCATCCACCAACAGAGACGCTGCAGAATCGATCGATACAATATCCAACCCGAGATAGTGGGTTTTAAATCTAAAATTATAATGTGTTGAACTCCAACATACAGTGTTTGAACCCCAAAACAAAATGTTTTTAACCCCAAAATATGAAGTCTAACTCCAAAGTACAATGTTTTGAAGTTCAAGATATAGCGAATAATTCCTATTTTATTTCTGCATTTCTGTTTCAAATATTTTAAATGTCTGAAGGCTAAAATTCAATAGTTTAGAAATAGTTATAAAGTATAGTTTTGTCTTTTTTTTTTTTTTAACTTCACGATGTATCCCGCATATAGCAGGGTAGGCAGAGGGAACCTGAGAACCTAGTGTTAAGACACTCCGTTCTCTTACAACAATTCCGTTCCCCACTTTCCGCCGAATTGAGGCATTGCGTGTTGAGTGGCTGAACTCAACGCCGCGCTTTGACTTATTACCAAACCCAGGAAATGAAAATACTAACATTTCCTGGAGTGGGAATCGAACCCACAACCTGTCGCGTTTGCAGTCGCACGCTTGTGCCTCTGCGCCACAACAGGCATATAGTTTTTTTGTTTTGCTAATATGATTAATACAATTTTTTTTTGTTTCTAGCCTTTTTTTTTTTTAATTTATTTTTGACTTAAAACCTATCTTTAAAAGCCTTACGTTACCATTTAACATTATTTACGTAAATATCTATAAATAAAGTAATTTATAGTATTCAATTAATACACAGTCGCATAACGTAGGCGTTCCGTTACACGGTCACAGTATCGGCATCTGCCGGTCATTGTCGCTCGGTCAAGTGAAACGGAACGGGTCGGGTCGGGAGGTTGTACGCTGGATGGCCGTTTTTGTTCTTTGTTTTCGATTTTTTTTTGTCTTCTTTATTATTGTTTAACCTATTAACTGGGGGTGACGAAATATTTCGTCATACATAAAAGCTTACAGTAATTTTTTTTTTTTTTATTGATAACGGACGGCAAACGAGTTAAGAAGGACTACCTGATGCAGGTAAGGGTTACCTTCGCCCATAGACATCTACAACAATTTGCAGATTTTGTAGATGCGTTGCCAACCTAGAGGATGCTACTGATGGAAGGGGGACAAATGTAGTAGTCCACATCAGAAACTAATTCACATTTTGGGAAAGGATGGGTGGGAAAGGGAAAATCTGGCTTACATGCCATCAACTCAAATCCATCAATGAACATGATGACATTTTTCGACATGGAAATTAACCATAATATATTGAACGCATTACGTTTTACGTTTATCTTATCATTAAAAAAATGATTTATTTATAAGTATGAAAAAAAAGTCGCCATTGTGAAACGAGTTAAACAAAAGTTAATTCCCCGGCGTTAACAGGTTAAGCGTTTTTTTTAACACTCAATTATTATTACATTAATATGTCGTTTTTTTTTATTGTTATGCTATGATTATTTTGCACGGATTTTTTATTAATTGTAACCTATTATATTGTTCTTTTGATTTATCTGCTGTATTAATCTAAAGTTTCATCTAAATTCGTTCAACAGTTTTTTCATAAGAGGTAGATATTTTGGTGGTAGGAGGTTCGTCCTCCGTCTGGTTTCGCGACCACTATCATAGTCAAAGACGAACCGCCAAATATCTTATGATGTGTTCCGTCTGATGGCATGTAAGCCAGGTTTTCCCTTTCCCCTACCCATCATCCTTTCCCCAAAATGTGGTATGTTCTGATAGCGGACCAATACATTATCCTCCCTTTCCATCTGTATCCTCTAGGGTTGGCAAACGCATCTAGTACATCTCTTGTGCTGTAGATGTTCATGGCGAAGGTAAAAGGTAACCACTTACCATCAGGCGGTCCTTCTTGCTCGTTTGCCATCCGGTATCCATAAAAAAAAAAAAAAAAACATTAACGTTGAAACCTAAAATATCAATATATAAAAATTCTCTTAGATTTTTCTTTAACTTCACGCTGTATGCCGCTATATAGCAGGGTAGGCAGAGGGAACCTGAGAACCTAGTGTTAAGACACTCCGTTCTCTTTCAACATATCCATTCCCCACTTTCCGCCAGAGCCTACAGTGCAGTAGTGTTGTCTGTACGTTGTCTATCAGTTACTCAGTAACGCAAGCATTTTATATATTTTTCAAAGTATTTAAGTCAAGTAATTTCTGTATTAGGTACGACACTTGACAAGTTGCTAAGAAAAATGCAATTTTAACAACGATCTGGAAAACCTGTTTCCTATGCAAATTGAAATAGCTTAAAGCAATAATTGTTACTTTAAAATTTGTTATCGAAATAATTGTATGAGCTTCTGAAGTCTTTATGATTCGTGGCACAGTGGGACAACGTTTGACTGTAAGCGTGATTTGGTTGTGGGTTCGATTCCCGTTCGAGCAAATCGTATTAAAGTTTCTTAGTATAAGAAAGAGAGGGGTTCATTTCTGTTATTCAGTATGCAATGTTTGGACGGAGAGTGTACAACAGAGAATTTTGACACCAGTTTCGCTCTAACTATCCTGGTATATGTGAAAAACATAAAGTTGCTTAAATACAAGATTCCTATAGATATTCAAAATTAATATACGTAGCTTCACGCTGTATCCCGCAAGACACTCCGTTCCCCACTTTCCGCCGAATTGAGGCATTGCGTGCTGAGTGGCGGAACTCAACGTCGCGCTTTGCCTTGTTACCCAGGAAATGGAAAATTCCATTTCCTGGAGTGGGAATCGAACTCACAAACTGTTGCGTTTACAGTGCGTTAATGTACTAAGTTAGCAAAATTCGATTTTAGTCGTTTTAAAATACTCATATGCAGATTGAATTTTAACGTTAGGCATGATTTTATATAGCCCCTTATAAACTGCTATTAGTCGTCTAAACTCTAGGCTAATAGTATACCTTACCATTTGGTATTAAGGTTCGATAATAGTCAATTATATTACTGGGTATCGTAACGAGGCATGCCAAGGACGTATTTAGGCGTGTTTCTTGTTTTAATGATTTAGAGTTCCTTGTGTTTGTGTTGTATGATGGTTTTATTTACGTACTACGTGAATAGGTTGATATGTCGACTTGTTTATATAATAATTGTTATTGGTATTTGTTCTTTATTTATGGGGTGAATAAACGACTTAATTAAAAAAAAGAAATTTCAAAAAAGAAGAATTCGTTCATATAAGACACTTAGAAGACATAGAAACAGAATTTACAGTATAAATGTTTACTTTAAAAAATATGTAATTTCGATTTGTCAAGTTATTCACGTTTGGTATGGATTTTCATACTACTCAGTTCAGGCCATTCAGAAGAGTGGAGAACGAAATTACACTAGGATCCCTCTGACTGCACTGTTATGCGAAAAAAAGCGTGAAGCTGAATAAAAACTAAATTTGATTTGCGATTTCGTTTACTGTTCTTCTCAGCCGTAGCAATTTCGGGCAATCCCGTCTTAGTACTTACGTGCCAAATTTTGTCTTTCTACGGCCAGTAGTTTCGACTGTACTATGTCTTTCAGTCAGTACTGGCAAAGTTTTATAATGTAGATATTATTGAAAAACAGTTTTTATTTTTTCCAGACATATTTATACTAAGAGACGATATAATTATGGTGTTATTTTGACCCATGTAAAATATTTGCTACCGATGTTTTTAGCATCTTCTACGATAAGTTATTTGTAATATTTAAAAGGCCTATTTTGGAGTACAAATGATTAATTTCTTATTTTCTTATCTTCATTATTGTTTAGCTTAATTGACTAGACAGCTTCCACAGGTTTGATTCCCGCTACGTAAAAATATGTACGCGGAATTTCAATACATATTGTACGTTCCCAAAAAATATCATAAGGTTCATGACCTTTAAACAAAAGGTTTAAAGTAACAGTGTCGGATAACAATATCCAGTGTATTTATAAGTAAAACTCGTCTTATCAATTTCGTGAGCCCCACCGGAATCCTGTCGGTTCTTGACCGGTTTTTCGACGAGTTGGAACCCATGACCCCCCTCCTCCTCCCTCCCATATATCCTCACAGTGAAGGTCGGCGCACGCGCACGAAATAGTGCTTAGTATGACAATATGGCAGTTTCGGTACCGGATGTGTGTGTATGCGAATATATGTTTTCTTTTGTTAGGTTAGAGGTTTTTGAAGATAGATGGATATAATTATAATAAAAACTCTTTTATTGCAAACAAAATGGAAAAGATTACACATTATAGAGGGAATAGGCAAAAGGCGGCCTTAGCACTAAAAGTAAACTTTTATAGGCAACCTTTTATTAATAGTGAAACTTAGTAGTACACTTTACTTAGCGGGAAGCAGTGCAAAAACAATCTAAAATAAATTCCTTTGTGAATAAAGAAGAATATTAATATATAATATAATAACAAAACAGACATTTTGGTGGTAGGAGGTTCGTCCTCCGTCTGGCTCTCGCGACCACTATCATCAAAGACGAACCGCCAGTCATCTTATGATGTGTTCCGGTTCGATGGCACAAGCCAGGTTTTCCCTTTCCTACCCATCCTTTCACCAAATGTGGTGGTTCCGATAGTGGATCACTACATTGTCCTCCCTTTCCATCTGAATCCTCTAGGTTGGCAAACGCATCTAGTACATCTCTTGTGTTGTAGATGTTCAAGGGCGAAGGGTGTAAACCACTACCATCAGGCGGTCCTGCTCGTTTTGCCATCCGGTATCCATAAAAAAAAAAAAAAACAGAATATTAATATAATATAAAGAAGAATAAATTTCTTTGTGAATAAAGAACAAGATGAATATTTGTGAATAAACTGCTAAACACATCTAGATGAAACTCTTTACAATAATACAGCTTATACAATAGAATAACACAGAAGATTTTAATTTATAATTAGAAATAATTGGTTTCAGTTTCTGTAGGAGTTTTGTGAAGATGGATGTATGTTTGTTAGTCTGTTCCGCAAAAATTACTGAACGTATTTAGATGAAATTTTATAGTAATATGTTTTATATATAAATGACAAGTTAATAGGGCTACAATTTTAAAAGATGTACTATAAGTTTGTCTTAAAATAACGTCTGTCGCGGCGCAGACTCAAACGCGACAGATTGTGGGTTCGATTCCCAGAAATAGAAACATTTTCTAGATTTGGTAACAGTAAAGCGCGGCGTTGACTCCGTCACCAAAGCACCCACGCCCAATTCGGCGGAGTGGGAACGTGTGGTTAACACCAGCCCTTCTACCTGGCTCCCGCTATATGCGGGATACAGCGTGAAGCTATGTATGTATGTATATATAAGGTAAAATAACGAAAATATATAAATATTATGGTCATAAAAAGGGTTTGTATATCATCATATACCAAGCATATAGAGCCGTTTGAGGAAAAACGTTTTAAGGACGAACGTTAGTACTTATACTTATTGACAAACAATTATAAACTTTAATACAATATTTATAGAGTGTAAAATGAATTAATTGAACGTCTAATCAACGCCAAATATTCCGTTACGACTAATTAGAATACAGACATGTTTTTCAATTAATATTAGATAAGAGCGATCGGTTCGGGTCACTAACCTCAGTGTGACCTTTGAATATCTTAAAACTATACTACATGTGTGAGGTAAGTTAGTGATGTCACTCTCCTCTCTACTCTCTACCCATTTGAAGATACTAGTGGTTTTGACGCGTAAAGTACGCGTTGCCTTAGTAACGTCGCTTTGTGTAGGAGTGTATGTCATATACGATGTGTTTTTAAGCTATTATGATAAGAAATATAATTATGTATAAATATATTTCTTGCTTTAAAAGTTGCTTGCTTTGAAAATGTTGCCCATTATTGATATTTTGAACCACTTCTTGATGTTCATTTGTTTCAAAATTTGCACACGTGTCCGAGAAACAAGAGAGCAAGATGACGGTAAAATAATTCTTTTAACCAACTTTAACAAAGGAGGCTATTAATTTGACTGTATTTTTTTATTTGTAATACTTTTCACTGGGTGAACCAGTTTTGATGATTCCTTTTTAACATAGATACATACATAGCTTCACGCTATAACCTGCATGTAGCAGGGTAGGCAGAGGGAACCTAGTGTAAAGACACTCCGTTCCCCACTTTCCACCGAATTGAGGCATTGCGTGCTGAGTGGCGGAACTCAACGCCGCGCTTTGCCTTGTTACCAAATCCATGAAATGAAAAATTCCATTTCCTGGAGTGGGAATCGAACCAACAATCTGTCGAGTTTACAGTCGCACGCTTGTGCCTCTGCGCTACGACATGATTCTTTTTTTATATGATAGCTAATGATTCTGATGTAGTTTTTGAGTTATTCGTAATAATTATACTTTTTAGAGCATTTTCCTAGAAGTCAGTGTCCTTTTTTTGCTAAAATGTTAATTATTTTAATGATTTGTTATTATTGTTTAAATAGTCTCTACCTGTGGTATGCGCTTAATGAGCGTATATCATGGGCAATAACAATTGAAGGCTGCCTTGTATTGATCGTTTTGTATTGTATGTTGTAATATATTTATTGTAATTATTAACTGTTCTTTCGTTAACCTATTTAGAAAAAAGAGGTTATCAAGCAATTTTGATTTTTTTTAATATAATAGATAGTGCTTCTGATGTGTTCCATATAAATTTAGTTAGGAAGGACTTGTCATACAAGTAGTTTTTGAGTTATTCGTAATAATTGTACGTTTTATTTTTAGTTCATTTTGTTTGAGAAGGTTCTTTTTGTTAAAATTTTTATTATTTTGTTTTAGTTCTTTCTTGACATAAACTATATTTACAAAAAAAGGTGTGTAGTTGTGGGTTCGATTTCCATTCGGGTCAATTTTTTATATAAAAAAATATATTTTTATTTTTTCTGTATGTTGTCAAAACGCGATATTGTGTTCTGCCCCTAAATAAACAATATCTTGAATTCAGGCGGAAAGTGGAGAACGAAACCGACAATAAGTTCTCTCTAACTCGTGCAAAATGGAAGCGTGAAGCTGCTTTAAAAAAAAAGTGATAAAATGTCAAAAAATTGTATTAAAAAATATATAATTGTATATTTTATACCAGCTGCACTCTGCGTGCGTTGATACGCCACCAAAAATAAATTTAAAGGAAAGACATTACATACAATTATCATTCAAATCTTTTTGTTTAATTGTAATGATTTTGGTAATTTCGAAAAAAATGTGTGGCGCCATCTGTCGAAAATTGGTCGTACCCACTCAAAAACCTTCGTGGGTTCATGCATAACAACTTTGCTAAAGATCATCACATGATCAAATTTAAGGTTCACGATTCTATAAAGGACATACAGACAAACATTCATTTTTATATAAAATTTTTTTTTTAAAATATATAATTTCTCCCTTTTAAAGCATTACCAGTTATATAAAATACGCAGCAGACGTGTTGAAATTGAATTACTTATAGGCGCCGTTCGTTTATCCGATTACATTTAAGCGCGATTTGTTTTTAGACGTTTAGAAGGTTAAAATTATACATAAAATAACCTTACCAGACTATTATAGTATTTTACTAGCATTTTATAGCAAATATCAGTGAATTAGACACTATTTTTACTATTGAGTCGATAGTCTGTAAAGGTAGGTTGTCGGTTCGATTCTCGCACATATCCCGCACATAGCAGGGTGGAGTTCCTACCCCACCGAGTTTCTATTCGAGAACCTAATATTCAGACATTACGTTCTCTTTGACATTTCCGTTCAAAATGGAGAACGGAAAATGAATTTCTGTGGAGACGAGATTCTGTAAAGATAGGTTGTGGGTTCGATTCCCACTCGGAGTATGATTATTTTGATTTTTTATTTGTCCGCTCCAGTTTAAAAAAAGCGTGGTGTCAAGTTTGTTTTCTGATTAGACTAATATACAATAATTGTATAATAATAATAATATTTTTTTTATTGCGTCATCTACAGTCATCAAAAACAACATCCTCTACGGGGTCTTGATTTTAGTTTTTACGTAATCGTCCTCCAGTATAATTGCCAGTGTCCTAAAAGTTCAATTAAAGAATACAGCACAATGTTTGAGTCTAAACGCTAGTGGTAGTGGGTTCGATTCCCACTTGGAGGTATGATAATATTTAAATTATTTTCATTTCTACGTTCTAGTAATATAAAGCGCGGCGTTGAGTTCCACCACTCAACACGCAATGTCATAATCTTGGGCGGAAAGAGGAAAACGAAGTGTTTAGCATTAGCAAAGCCACTTGGAATGCGAATGTCGAAAAACATAATTTAGGCTATCGGATCGTTATTTTAAAACGGTCGTACATTGACGCAAAATAAAACACAATGCTTACAACGTAATAAAGCGTTCTGAGGCCCCGTGACTCATTGTAACGGTCTTTTTTGAACATATGTATTATATATGCTTAAAAAAAGGTGCGAGGCGTGAATAAATTGGTAGGTTGAAAAAAAAAATAGCAGGGTAGGCAGAGGGAACCAGAGAACCTAGTGTTAAGGCAGTCCATTCTGTTTCAACAAATCAGTTCCCCACTTTCCGCCGAATTGAGGTATTGCGTGTTGAGTGGCGGAACTCAACACCGCACTTTGCCTTGTTACCAAACCCAAGAAATGGAAATACTAAATTTTATATTTCCTGGAGTGGGAATTGAACCCACAACCTGTCGCGTTTACAGACTTACTAAACTTAGAGTGGTATATATCGAAATAAAGTAATATTGCGTAGTGTGATCAAAACATCTGGCAAAAAATATAACATACTGATAAATATAATAGACTTTAGTAATAGATTAATGTTTATAGGTATTTTACATTTGGTCACGTACCACTTAATGATAAACGGTCACTTCGTGATATCATCTCGCTTATCTCATGGCCGCTTTCTAATTTGACATTTTGATAATTCAAATTTTAACAAAAAAGAAACCTGAGAAAGTACACCTATTACAAATAACTCAAAAACTGCCCGTAAGGTCTTAACTAAATTTAAATGAGACAATGGGGATCATATCAAAAAAAGATCATAATTAGTTCACATAGTTTATAGATATATTTAGTAACATACATATTTTTTTTTTAACTTCACGCTGTATCCCGCATATAGCGGGGTAGGCAGAGGGAACCTGAGAACCTAGTGTTAAGACACTCCGTTCTCTTACAACAATTCTGTTCCCCACTTTCCACCGAATGGAGGCATTGCGTGCTGAGTGGCGGAACTCAACGCCGCGCTTTGCCTATATACATAAAAAAATATAATGGAAGAATTAAAATCTCCTCTTTTTTTGAAGCCGGTTAAAATATATGTGTTAGGTTTTGGCAATTTGCTTTAAATTATTGAAACTTTTGGCACACACCCATTTAAACCTTTTACCATAAAGTATCTGTATCGAATTTCAAATGTACAAACAAAGAGCGTATTTTTGGTATGTATTTAAAACGTCAGGTAATTAATGTTGGATTGCGACAGTTAAAGAATCCAGAAAAACAAAACGCGGCGTTGTGTTCCGTCACTTAATTCGCAATTTGTGGAATTTGGGTGGAAAGTGGAGAACGGAGTCACTACTATGCGACATGTTACTATGTGTGATGTTGTATACATAATTAATATTGTTTATCTAAGGGGAACGGAGTGTCTTAACACTATGTTCTCAGGTTCCCTCTGCCTACCATGATATATGCGGGATATAGTGTAAAGCTGCTAAATCTAAGAGGTATATACATACATAGCTTCACGCTGTATCCCGCATATAGCAGGGTAGACAGAGGGAACCTAGTGGTAAGACACTCCGTTCCCTACTTTCCGCTGAATTAAGGCTAAGATTGAGGTTAAGCAGGAAAATCTTAGAGGTATAGCTTCAAATCCAGCTATGTTCGTAAACTTTTTTATTTATCTACTTCTAAAAGGGCAGAGGTTTTCTCTAAGGTTAATTGAACCAATTTTGATTACTTTTTTTTATATGAGTGCTACTTACTGATTCTTATGTGTTCCTTTTAATATTTGACTTGATTTGATGACTAAATTTGATTTAGTAGTTTTAGAGTTATTCGTAACAACGTTAAATTTTAGTGCACTTTAAAGTCGGTTTTCATTTTTTTTTAAATTTTGATGTAATACATACTGTGGTTGTTATAAATACTTTTAACATGTCATAAAATTATCGAAGTTGTAAAAGTTATTGTAAAAAATGTGCTGAATACAAACATTATTTAGTGAGAACCGAAACATTGTTTAATGCAAACCTTCAACAGACGTGTCAATGTACCGCGTTGCGGATTGATAGGGTTGTGTGTTGAATTTTTTTATAAAGAATTTTTTTTCATAGGTAGAGAGAAAGTAATTTTATGACACTACGGTTACCCATTTTCGTTCGAATTTGAGATATTGTGTTGAGTGGTTAAATTAACGCCGCGCTTTGTCTTATGAGAGCGGAGAAATTTAAATACATACATACATAGCTTCACGCTGTATCCCGCATATAGCAGGGTAGGCAGAGGGAACCTAGTGTTAATACACTCCGTTCCTCAGTTGCAGTACAAGGTTAATTGTAATTAATTATTTAAATATATTATGATAGAGGCGATGTCAACCTACTTTTGTCCCACTAGGACAAAAGTAGGTTAAAAACATGTCAAATTATCATAAAGCAACAACTATAATTATTTACTACGAATTGATGACTCTTTTCCTCATACGAGTTAATTATAGCGTTACTTAATTTACCTCAAATCATATTGCGTTTAAGATTTTATAACGAATTCGAATTCGTTTTTTTTCTATCTTCTATTAAAAGATTTTTTTTGTCGTTCCTGTAGTAACTTTGAGAAATATTTTCTTAGGGTTTCCTTACATTCCCCAAATAAGTTTGGCTGTACGCTCTCGGTTACTTAGTAGCAAAAGAGTTTTATATATTTAATAATCCAAAACTGTGTCACATAACATTTCTAAATTTGTTTAAAAATGAAGAACGGATTAACTCTGTCTTTTAATCACTCTTAGTCCATAGATTTGTGTCTAATTACATTTCATACTTATGTATTTATATATAGATTAAAAAGATAATATTATTGTCTACAATGCTACTAGTATTACATATTTAAGGCAATTATGTATACATGTAATCAATATTTAAAAAAAAAAACAGAAAATATTTAATAAATATTTAAAATTACAATAACTCGGTATTTGGTAGCCCTATCAGATATACGCACTGAGGTCGTTCGCTTGCCTCCACATCATAAACAAAGTGCAGACTTTGAAATATTTTTAAGAAACTAATTATTCATATTTCAATGTAAGCAAAACCTAAAAAAAATATTGTATTTGCATTTTATTGTATGCTTTGTGTGATGTCTTTCAATGGTTGTAAAGGTAATTAAGGTTTTAGCAAATATGGAAACAGATTTCAAATAAAATGCATAAAAAAGTTATATTATTACTTATAACTCAAACACTACTACGTAAGATCTTAACTACAATTAAATGTGACCACATCAGAAGGACTAGAAGTCGGTTTAAGCTAGATTAATTTATACTACAAAAAAAAAAAAGTCCCGCTGAGTTTCTTGCGCCGGTTCTTCTCAGGTCTGAGGCATTAAATTTAGTGAACCGGTGGTAAATTATTTGACGTTCAAAAAATGAAGCTTGTAACTTCTTATTTTGAATAAAATTATTTGACTTTGACTTTGACTACTGTCTTGCTACTCTTTTAGCCTTTTAATTTACTTTTCTCGACCACGGTTTCGTTTTAAAAAATTGCACACGTGTCCGGATCCGATGATAAAATATGTCTATAACATTAATCTGGTTTCATTGTTAGGGGCGACCTGGATACTGAATAATATTTTTTTATGTTACCACTTTTATCTTTTTTAACAAACTAATTTATTAACGCCTGTTAGGCCTGTACGCCGTGGCGCAGAGGCACAAGCGTGTAACTGTAAACGCGACAAGTTGTGGGTTCAATTCCCACTCCAGCAAATGTAAAGCAGCAATTGGTAACATGGCGAAGCGCGGTGTTGAGTTCCACTACTCAGCACGCAATGCCTCAATGCGGCGGAAAGTGGGAAACGAAATTGTTGAAAGAGAATGGAGTGTCTTAACACTAGGTTCTCTGATTCCCTCTGCCTACCCTGCTATATGCGGAATACAGCGTGAAGTTAAAAAAATACTAGGGTTACAGGATATATTTGTTGTTATTTTTAGCTTTTTATATGTAATTTATTGTAATTATGGTAGTGATACGTCACTTCAGTTGGATGGAGTCAAAATTCTGTCAATCTGTTAAGTAATGTTACATTGTAGTTTTGTCACATTAAGGTTAGTATTACGAAAACGTAGCTGTAAGTGGTTTTTCTTGCTCTTTCAGTGTAGTTTTGGATTTCTAAATAAGTAGAATTAGGCAACTATTATGTTACTATGACGGTATGTATTTAAAATGTCATTTAAACTTTTCCTTCTGACTTCATAAAGTCAGTACAGGTAATTATTAGGTAAAGGAGACTTTTTCTTAAGAAATCTAAAAATTAGGTTTTTTTTGGCTAAGGAATACAGAAAACGAATATTTTTGATAAGAATGTTTTATAAATGCACTTATATTAATAAAAAAATTATTACACACTACCATATGTTTGATATTTGTTTGGTGGTAGGAGGTTCGTCCTCCGTCTGGCTCGCGACCACTATCATGTCAAAGACGAACCGCCAAATATCTTAT
>JAKGSA010000471.1:0-31612 GCA_033558755.1 Philaethria dido
ATATTTTGTATTGCAAGCATGAGGCTTTTGGAAAGTCAAGAGTTTTTTAAAAAAAAAACCATAAACCCAAAGCAAATGATGAATGGTTGATAGATCTAAGGAGAACCGCAGGAGAAAAGAGAAATAAGCTAGACTTTAACCACCATTTAAAAAAAAATAAAAAGTTAACCGTTCCACAATTAAAGTCATGTTATATTATATAACGAAATTAAAAATCTCTTAATTTTCATTCGTTCTTATACAATTTTTTGTCGCAAAATTTACTTATTTTACTAATATATATGCACAGTTTTTTAAATGTCATTGACACATTTTTTTTAATTTCATAATAAAACGTAATGAAGGATGAAAATTATAAAGCCAAATATGAAACGTGCAAAAATAACGTGCATAAATTATATAATAAAAAATAAAACATAAATACGTTAACGAAGTAACGCAAAAACTATATAAATGAGTTTCCATTTTAAAAAGTTGTTACAACCATATAGATATATGTATATTTTCTCTGTGCGCATTCTTTTCCCTATTAATTACATCCTAGTATACTCTGTGGCTAGCTTTTATCTAATAATTTAGTATTTATTACAAGAAAAACGATGCGATATATATTTTATAAATCTTAAATATTGGCGTAGGATCCAAAGGTGTGCAGTGTGAAAGAGGTCATTGCATCGGCATAAATTTATTCAGGTATATAGATACTTTTTCAAAGCACGTGCAAATGTGAATGATTTAATGGTTACAGATAATAAAAAAATACCTTGTAAGTCCAGAATCTTCTTTGTGCTCCATCATATAAGTTAACTCCTCGTGACGTTCAAAACATTCGTTTTTTAATCTGTCATAATTGAACCACGACGCAATATTTGGCGGCAAACGTTCGCCATCTTTTAAAACTCGAAACGTCACGTTGCCAAAATGTCGATAAAACTTTTCGTTATCTGTATTTGATTTTTTCTCTTGTAATCTAAAACTTTCTTCGTCTAGTGCTAATTTTAATTCTTTTCGTAAAGTTTTTAGGAAGTTTCTAGCGGTTTTTCCTTCGGTTATGTATTCGCAGTCTTGTATGACGCCATTTGGTGTGTATATTATTTGGACAAGATGGCGGCCGTCGGTGAGTTGACGGAGTTTTATGCCGGTTCTGAAACAAACGTAAAAAAATAAATATTACACTTTAAATTGCCCGAATAATTATATTTTCCCAAAGAGGAATATAATGCATTTAATTAGAAATTATGATTATATTATGAAGAAGGAATGATATGTGAAGGAAAAACTTTCATCCTTCTTTACCCGACTGTCAAAGGGTTATGTTTTTCGCGCGTATCATGTATGTTTGTAATATTCTTTATTACCTTATATCTTCCAAACCCCTGGACCGATTTATATAATTAAGGAGGCGTTGGATAGATATTGATACTCCAAGTGTCCTTAGATATGTGACATCACTCTTAATTCAATATGGCGCCCTCTAGAGGCAATTACGTCATGAATAAAAACAAAAAAGTTGTTGATGGGTACTGTGTGGGGTGTCAAATGAAAGGACTTAATTAGCACATTTCAAATATATAACACATAACTAGCTTTTATAGTTTACTTTATTTATATTTGGTTCCTAAATTTGAAGAATTGGTTCAGTCGGGATTTTGTTTTTTATATTTATGTGTGTTATTTTCGAAAATTATTGTCATGGAGATGTCAACCCGATGGATATGTTTCGCTTGTTACTCTGAGAAATTATAATAAATTACAAATTGTTTTATACATTTTGGTAAGACAAAGCGCAGCGTTAAACTCCGCCACTTCATCTCCCATGAGTAGTATTAGGAAGCAACTACAAGAGTTCTTGTTAGAAAAAGAGTACACTGTAAAAAAATATTTTTCTTTTCTCTCTCGCACAGAATATTAAATACAGTAAAACTAACATAACCTCTTTACTTTTAAACTCAATAAAGTATAAAAATAATAATAAAACCTTACCTTTACGATTTATTACAAGAAATGCATTAAAAAAGTAAACGCCCAATGCATGTAACATGCATTGATGCAACGTTAAACGCATCTCAAGAGAAAATATTTAATTACACAATAAATCATTTATCAGTTAAGTTTTTAACAAAAATAATGCACTATACAGTAACATTATTACGAATAACTCAAAAACTACTTGTTAGATCTTGACGAAATTTAAATGGGACCTCATCAGACGCACTAGCTATCATATGAAAAGAGAGTCATCAAAATCGGTTCGTCCAGTAAAAAGTAATTAATAGTTATAGTTGAGATCTTATGAGTAGTTACGTACATACAAAGCTTCACGCTGTATCCCGCATATAGCAGGATAGGCAGAGGGAACCTATGTTAAGACACTCCGTTTCCCACTTTCCAAATGAGGCCGAAATGAGTGGCGGAATTCATTGCCGCGCTTTGCCTTGTTACCAAACCCAGGAAATGAAATACTAAACTTTTACATTTCCTGGAGTGGGAATCGAACCCACAATCTGTCGCGTTTACAGTCGCACGCTTGTGCCTCAAGACAACAACGGCGTTCGAATTTTGACGATTTTTTTATATAATAGCTTCTAATGTCCCTTTAAAGGTCCCATTTAAATTTAGTTAAGATCTGACGAGTACTACTATTTGAGTTATTCCTAATAATTTATCTTTTTAGTTTATTTAATTAGAAGTCAGTATAATTTATAGCTATTGAAACAATCTTGCTCAATAAATAGTTTATTTGGATGAGGATTAATATTTGACGATAATATGATCAATAAACATAGGCTAATAATTTTAATTACTTTTATTCTATGGAAAAGTGGTTATAATGGCTAAAGTATAAATGTTTGGTTTATACTATCGCGGACTTTTTTGTAGGCATTATTAAGTTCTACAATTTTTCTATAGAAGTCAATCATACATCTCTAACCACTTAGGCAGCGTTCGCGAGAATCATTAACGTACGGCAGTTTTTTCGTCGACTTACTCCACAATTTTCACTACCACGAAAAATCCTATCTATTTTCCGGGATAAAATATAGCCTATACGGATTCGGAAAAATCCCTCTAAGTAATGGTAAAAGAAATTTTGAAATCGGTCCAGTAGTTTTTGAGCCTATTCAATACAAACATACAAAAATACAAAGGTTTCCTCTTTATAATATTAGTATAGATAAGTGTACCAAGTTCCATTCTCCTCCGTCCGCATAATTTTCGTAAAAAGGTGTCCAAAGTTTTTGCTTCACGTATTTATATATAGATTAATAAATTAAAAATGAATGACAAGTTAATTCTATTAGTCGCTTCTCGTTCAAATGTACCGCAATGATGTCTCACCCTTAGGTTAGTTTTAAAGGACGGTTTTAAGCAAGAACTAGCCAATATCTATAAATATAAATGCTTCACACTGTATCCCGCATATATCAGGGTAGGCAGAGGGAACCTGAGAACCGACATGTTAAAACACTCCGTTCTATTGGAACCGTTCTCGACTTTCCGCCGAATTGAAGTATTGCGTGCTGAGTGACGGAACTCAACGCCGTGCCTTTACCTTACGCCTAGAGCAAGGAAATGAAAATACTAAATGTTAATTATTATAATTATTATACAAACGCCTGTCGTGGCGCATAGGCACAAGGGTGCGACTGTAAACGCGACAGGTTGTGGGTTCGTTTCCCACTCCAGGAAATGGAATTTTTCATTTTCTGGCTTTGGTAACAAGGCAAAGCGCGGCGTTGAGTTTCGCCACTCAGCACACAATGCTTTAATTCGGCGGAAAGTGTGGAACGGAGTATCTTAACACTAGGTTGGTTCCCTCTGCCTACCCTGCTATATGTGGGACACAGCGTGAAGCTATGTATGTATGTTCATTTCCTGGAGTGGGAATTGAATCCACAACCTGTCGCGTTTATACTCGCACGCTTGTGCTACGCGACGACAGGCCCCTGCGAATATATTACTATGTAATTAAAAAATATATTTTCATTTTCTCAATAAGTTAAGACGTAATATTACGTGATTTTAGATACACATCTAAAGAAAAGAAAATAATTAACATAACGAGAATTGAACCTGTGTCCTCTTTGAACTTTAACCAAAGATGATAAAAATCGTTTCATAATTTCTATTGTTCTTTTATCTTATATATAAAACATTAATTACGTTACTTATACAATGTATGAAAATACTGTTTTTGTATCTTCACGCTGTATCCCGCATATAGCAGGGTAGGCAGAGGGTACCTGAGAACTGACGTGTTAAAACTTCCGTTCCCCACTTTCCGCTGATTGAGGCGTTGCCAGCGCAGAGACACAAGCAAAAAAAAAGTTAAAGTATATAAGCGCGGTGTTGAGTTCCGCCACTCAACTCGCAATGCCTCAATCTGGCGGAAAGTGGGGAACGGATTTGTTGAAAGAGAACGGAGTGTCTTAACACTAGGTTTTCTGGTTCCCTCTGCCTATCCTGCTATATGCGGGATACAGCGTGAAGTTAAGAAAAAAAGAAAAGATTTCGATTCTTTTTTTGTGTTACCGCATAACATTTTACTGGTTGAACCAATTTTGATGATTCTCTTTTTATATGATAGCTAGTGCTTCTGATGTGGAGCCATTTAAATTTAGTTAACATCTGACGAATAGTTTTTGAGTTATTTGTAATAATTTTACTTTCTTAGTGCATTTTATTTGAAGTTTTTTTTTAACTTCACGCTGTATCCCGCATATAGCAGGGTAGACAGAGGGAACCTGAGAACCTAGTGTTAAGACACTCCGTTCTCTTGCAACAATTCTGTTCCCCACTTTCCTCCGAATTGAGGCATTGCGTGCTGAGTAACGAAACTCAACGCCGCACTTTGCCATGTTACCAAACCCAGGAAATGAAAAGATTAACATTTCCTGGAGTGGGAATCGAACCCACAACCTGTCGCGTTTACAGTCGCACGCTTGTGCCTCTGCGCCACGACAGGCGTTTATTTGAAGTTGCTTTTCATATTATAAGACCTCTTGCATAAAGCTCTCCCAGCATCCCTCATCTCGAACATCTCAATATCTCTTACACTAATTTTATTATTTAATCCATGTTTAAGTAATATTTTTTATTATATGTCATTTAATATGAATCTCGAAGGGATTTGATAGTTTGGGGTTCGAATATCAGTGACTTTTATAATCTTTGCCAGAGAAACACTGTTCTCCACTTTCAGGTCAATTTAATTTTGTGTCAAGCGGCGGAACACAACGCCGCGCTATTTTAATCATTTTGTTAAAACCCTAATTGTTATCAGTAAAAAAAAATACTATATAAATATTACACTATGTCCCTCTTTCCTACAGACGTATGTGTTTGCCTCTTTTTTGTGTCGCTTTTTCGTTACATCACAACCACTGCAAACAAGTTATTTATAAAACACTAGCTTTCCGCCCGCGGCTTCGCCCACGTGAAATTCGGTTATATCGCGCGATATGATAAGGAGTATCCTAGAGTAGCCTTTCCCAAGGTCTAGACTATCTGTCAAAATTGGTTAAGTGGTTTATGTGTCAAAGTTGTAAACAGTTAAACAATCTTACATGATTTTATGTTTGACAATAAAGAACTTTCATACAAACTTTCATCCCCTATTTCAACCCCCTCTATCATTTTTTTCGCGATAAATAGTATTCTATGTCCTTTCCCAAGTTTAGTTCTATCTTCATACCGAATTTCATCAAAATCGGTTCAGTGGTTTAGGCGTGAAAGCGTAACAGACAGACAGACAGAGTTACTTTCGCATTTATAACATTAGTAAGGATTTTACATTATCTAAATCAAATCGCCTCAATTCGGCGGAAAGTCGGGAACGGAAATATTAATAGAACGTAGTGTCTTAGTACTAGGTTATCAGGTTCCCTCTGCCTACGTTGCTATGTGCGGGATACAGCGTGAAGATAAAATAAATCTAAATCGAACCTAGGACTCGCTCAATATTAGTGCTTTTATAATAAAGTTAGCGATCCCTCGCAACATATCAATTATCAGTTAAACTAACCATTACAAGTCCCTAGGGATGTCGTGGCTTGAGGCACAAGCGTGCGACTGTAAACGCGACAGGTTGTGGGTTCATACACACTACAGGAAATGTAAAAGTATAGTATTTTCATGGGTTTGGTAACAAGGCAAAGCGAAGCGTTAAGTTCCGCTACTCAGTACGCAATGCTTCAATTTGGTGACAAGTTGTGACGGAGTGTCTTAACACTAGGTTCTCAGGTTCCCTCTGCCTACCCTGCTATATGCGGGATACAGCGTGAAGCTAAGAGATGTGCTAGTGGGACAGCGTCTGAGTAAACGCGACTAGTTGTGGGTTCATACACATGAGGGGGAATTATTATATGTAAATTATTTTCATTCCCCACTCTAGCAATACAAAGAGCGGCGTTAAGCTCCGCTATTTAGCACGCAATGTTTCGATTTCGAGGTAAGTACAGGAAATACAGTCGAATTGAGATCTTTGTTTTTTTTAACTCGGTTAAAAACGTAAAAGTATTTCGATGCAGTTGGATAAGAACGTATGGCTTCGCGGTCAGAGCGCTTGGACGATAAACAAGAGGCGCGGGTTCGAGTCCCGCTACGTTCAAATTTTTATGTTTTTTAATAATTCTCGTAAAACAAGTCGCGGTGTTGAGTTCCGCCACTCAGCAAAGTTGCGAATTCAGGCGACATCTGGGGAACGGAGTGTATTGACACTAGGTTTTCTCTGGCTGTAAACACGGCTGTATCCGGCATATAGCAGGGTAGGCGGAGAGAACAAGAGAACCTAGTGTTTAGACACTTCGTTCCCCACTTTCCACCGAATTAAGGCATTGAGTGCTGAGTGTTTAAATGACTAAAACTTGTATTTCTTGTGTTACCGCATTACTTTTTACTGAGTGAACCGATTTTTTTTATATGATAGCTAGTATTTCTGATATTATCCCATTTAAATTTAGTTAGGATCTAACTAGTAGTTTTTGAGCTCTTCATAAAAATGTTACTTTTCTCTTTTTGTTAAAATCTTTGCTAAAAGCAAGCAAAGCCGTTGTCAACAACTAGTATATATAAATAATTAATGAACCGTGATTCGTAAATTCGGTATAAGTTTACACCCCATATATCGGTTATAATCTAATTGTTAAGCGACGATGCGTCCAGCTGTAATGTGGAGGGTGACCGTTTTTGATAGTTATACTAATGTTGACATTTTATTTTCATGTGTCTATCGTATTTTGCGGAAATGGAGAGGATATAGTGACACAGTTCTCTGCTTTGTGTTTATTTAAGGAGTGATGAAGTGATGGAACACAACATCCCGTTATACTATAACAGGAAAAATATTTTTTGTGTATGTAATTTTTTTTAGCTTCACGCTGTATCCTATGCTGTATATAGCAGGGTAGACAGAGGGAACCTGAGAACATAGTGTAAAGACACTCCGTTCCCGTTGATATTATATAAAAAGGTATAAGCTGTGCTTCGAAACGATTCAACTGTTCTAGCCAATCCTTATATACTCATATATATTTATACGTGTACTTGTTTTTCTAAAATATTTATAATAATTAACATATTTTATTATGGTATCTTTTTTTTCCACATATAGTATTCGGACGTCGACTGCAAACGCTAGTTTGCAACGGCTGCGGGTTCTATTCTCGTTAGGGACAATTTATGTTTGAGCTATTTTCATTTCTTCAACTTGGTAAGACAAAACGCGACGCTGAATTTCTTCACTTAACACGGTGGAAAGAATCTATACATAAATACGTGAAGTGAAAATATTGGATCTCTTTTTACGAAGTTTACGCGGACGGAGGAGCATGAAACTTGGCACACTTATAGTTTATATAGAGACGGAGTGCAGAATGATGACATTTTTTCTAAATATTGCATAAAAAAGTATATTAACCATGGTTAATCCATGTTTATATAAAGTGACATATACATTGCTAGGCAACGCGTTGTTAACGCGTCAACGGGAACACTAGTAAATATAATAACGGAAAGTTCTAGATTCTGTCTTAATATTCAGTTATGCTAGACAAAGCGTAAAGTTGTTTTTTACATATGTATTAATTAATCTTCTTTGAAATCGAAGCTAAGACTTACATCTAAATAGCATAAAGCGCGGCGTTGAGTTCTGCCACTTAACATGCAATGTCTAGATTTTGGAGAAACGAAAGAAGTGATCTTGGACACTACGTTCTCTCTGACTACCCTGCTATGTTGGATAATTAAATTTTTAGCAAAAAAAGGAAACCAGCTTCAAATATAAGGCACTAAAAAGTAAATTTATTACGAATAACTCGAAAACTACTTGTCAGATTTTAATAAAATTTAAATGGAACCACGTCTGAAACACTAGCTATCATATAAAAAAAGAATCATCAAAATCGGTTGATCCAGTAAAAAATTATGCGGTAACAGCCGAATTAAGAACCTCCGTCTTTTATTCTTTTTTTTTTTTTTTATACCACGACGGTGGCAACAAGGCACTCGGCCCACCTGATGGTAAGTGGTTACCGTGGCCTATGGACGCTTGCAACACCAGGGGCATCACTTACGCGTTGCCGACCCTTCAAAAACCTATTTATTCCCCTTTTTCGAATTCTAACCACTAAAATAAATAATAATAATTATAAAGCGCGGCGTTGAGTTCCTCTATATAACATACAGTGCCTCGATTGCAAAAAAAAGAAATACCAGAATATCTTATTTTATCCTAACACTGGGATCTTATCACGTTTTCTTTTTATCTTCACGCTGTATCCCGCATATAGCAGGGTAGACAGAGGGAACCTGAGAACCTAGTGTTATGACACTCCGTTCCTCATCTTACCATATAAGCTCAAAATATATACAAAATATTTTTTTTGGGAAATCAATGTTAAGTAAAAACAAATTATAGAATAATCATAGGAACTCGAACCTACTACTACGTCTGCGTCCAAACAGCCATATAATAACCACTAAACTAACAGAACAGCACATTATATCGTATTTTAAAGTACTTAAGCAAATTATACGTTGAATTTAAGTAACTAAAACCGTAGTCCAGATAATCTTTATTGCATTTCCACACTCTAGCCGCACCGCGACAGAGTCCGCTCTCAGACGGATTGTGGTGGTTCCATGTTTTATTATGTATAGTTAAGTTTAAGTATGTGTGTGAGTTGATGTTGAATTTGTTTTTGGTTACGGTTAGTACGGGTTCGATTTTCTAGGGAAAAATTACGATTTTGCAATAAATTGAGAGTTTTTTTAACTATTTTGTGTCATATAATTGGATTGTCATCGTCCCTTGATTTTTTTTTTTTTTTTTATGGATAACGGATGGCGAACGAGCAGAAGGACCGCCCTGATGGTAGAGTGGAGTTACCTTCATATGAACATCTACAACACCAGGATGTTGTAGATGCGTTATAACCTAGAGGATACAGATGGAAGAGAGGGGAGGACAATGTGTATTCCGCTATCAGACACCACACATTTTTGGGGGAAAGGATGGGTGGGAAGGGGAAAACCTGGCTTACATGCCATCGAACCGGAACACATCATAAGATATTTGGCGGTTCGTCTTTGACATGATAGTGAGGGTAACGAGCCAGACGGAGACGAACCTCCTACCACCAAAAAAAATAAATATGTGTTACCTAAATCAAACCACGTTTAAAGTTTCCTTACATGCGCCTGTTGTCTTGGGCACAAGCGTGCTACATGCGTGCGACAGGTTGTGAGTTCGATTACTACTCCAGGAAATGGATTTTCTTCATTTTCTGGGTTTGTTAACACGGCAAAGCGCGGCGTTGAGTTCCGCCATTCAGCACGCAGTGCCTCAATTCGACGGAAAGTGGGAAACGGGGTGTCTTAACACTAGGTTCCCTCTGCCTACCCAATCCGGCATATAGCATATGCCGGATTCAGCGTGAAGCTATGTATGTATGTATGTGTTACAGAGATACATATAAATAAGCTAATAAAAGCGTAACATTCGTCACTTTTCGCCCAAATTCGAGACAGCACATGTTAAATAGAGCCAGAGCGAAGAAGTCAAAATAATCATTCGCCGAATGGAATTTGAAACCACAACCAATGGCCTTTACAGTTAGAAAGAAGTTGTCCTACTGCGCCATAGTGACCTACATCCATACATAGCTTCACGCTGTATCCCGCATATAGCAGGGTAGGCAGAGGAAACCTAGTGTTAAGACACTCCGTTCCCCACTTTCCACCGAATTGAGGCATTGCGTGCAGAGTGGCGGAACTCAACGCCTCTAATTTTCACAATCATAAATCTAAGCATTCCATCGAGTGGGAATCGAACCCACAACCAATCGCCTTTACAATCATCACTATCGCGCCATAATAATAAAATACTCGAAAAATAAGTTTGAAAATCAATCTCTAGTTACATAAGAAAATATCTAAAAAAATGTACGATAAAATATCAATCTGTGGTCACAAATAAATGATATCTCATACCAAAAATCCACTAATTATATTAAAAAAAAAAGAAACAACAATGTATGGACACATCGTTTGTCAAATTTGACAGTTTCAATGATACCAACATAAGAATACGAAAACAAGATGGAGGAATACAGATTAAATTTAAAAAGTTCAGAAGTCATTTAAAAAGTGGTCTAAGTCAATTTTTAGAAAAAATGTAACTAGTATTTTTGACTGAATTGAAAAAAGGAGGAGTATTATATTAATTCGACTGTTTTTTTATGTGTATTACCTCATAACTTTTTACTGGGTGAACCAATTTTGATGATTCTTTTTGTATATGATAGCTAGTACTTCTGATGTGGTCCAATTTAAATTTAGTTAAGATCTAATGAGTAGTTTTTGAGTTATTCGTAATAATTTTACTTTTTAGTTCATTTTCTTGAGGTCGGTTTTCTTAAAAACTTAATTATAATTATTGTATTCATCTACTTCCTGTTTTTGAGGTTAGGTAAGGAGAAACTAGTGTTCAGACACTCCGTTATATGCTTGCCGGTTTTTTTTATGAGAAATAAGAATATTTTACTTGTTAATTGATTTTATTTAAAGTCAGTTATCTTTTTTGTTATGATTTTTAATCATTACTAAAGTATTTAATATAAATTTCATAAAAATCATGAATGAAAAAATCCCACTCCAGGAAATGTAAAATTTAGTATTTTCATTTCTTGGGTTTGGTAACAAGGCAAAGCGCGGCGTTGAGTTCCGCCACTCAACACGCAATGCCTCAATTTGGCGGAAAGTGGGGAACTGAAATGTTGAAAGTGAATGGAGTGTCTTAACACTAGATTCTCAGATTCCCTCTGCCTACCCCGCTATATGTGGGATACAGCGTGAAGTTAAAAGAAAAAAAAATCGTTTCTAAAAATATAATCCTGACACATATATCTCAAAAACTTCTCATCAGATCTTAACTAAATTTAAATAGGACCATATCAGAAGCACTAGCTATCATATAAAAATAAAATCATCAAAATCGGTTCAGCCAGTAAAAAGTTATGCATAGTTACAGCCGAATTGGGAACCCCCGTTTTTGAAGCGAGGTAAAAATCATTACTTATACATCTTTTCCACAGCATCTGTCATGTATCATCTTCTCATGCCTAATAGACAATTAGTATTTTTTTTTCACGATTATTTTATAGAATGATTTATTACGTGTTTCTAAACGGCCTTTATAGTGCCGCTATTTCTTCTTACATTTTTTTAGCTTCACGCTGTATCCCGCATATAGCGGGGTAGGCAGACGGAACCTGAGAACCTAGTGTTAAGACACTCCGTTCTATTAAAATTTCCATTCCCCACTTTCCGTCGAATTGAGGCATTGCGTATTGAGTGGCGGAACTCAACACCGCGCTTTACCTTACAGATAGTTATTATTATTTTCAATAGATTTTTTCCTTCATTTAAACAATAGTAAAATTGCACATAATAACTTTCCTCGTAGTAAACAAATTGCTTGGATTATCGAACCACACATATTATTATGTTCTTGCGTGCGTATTATAGTACATTATAAGGGCGCCCGTACACGTTTATATTTTTTTTTAACTTCTCGCCTTCACGCTGTATCCCGCACATAGTAGGATAGGCAGAGTGAAACTGAGAACCGACGTGTTAAGACACTACGTTCCATAACCATTTCCATTCCCCAATTTCTGCTGAATTGAGGAAATGTGTGCTGATTAGCGGAACATAATGCCGCGCTTTGCCTTGTTACCAGAGTGAGGAAATGAAAATACTAAATATAATTTAATATTTTCATTTCATCTGGTGTGGGAATCGAACCCACAGCCTGTCGCGTTTATAGTTACACGCGCCACCTCTGCGTCACGATGAGCATAGGTATGATATGGAAAAAATATTTAAATGTCTATAAAAACTTGTAATCATATGTTAAAAGTCGTATAAAATTTTTAATATTTTTAAATACACACTTAAAGTAAGGAAAAACATAAAGAATGAACCTGGTGAATAATTGGCGCTGCGGCTGTGAGCGCGTTTGAACGGTTTCCAAGAGGCGCGGGTTTGAATCAACAAAAAATAGATCTCAACAACAGTGATTAGAAAAAAAAGCATTAAAATATCGTTCGTATCACTCGTAAGGAGAAAAGTGTCTCTCCGTTTTATTTTTTTAATTTTTTTTTATTTATTATTTAATTTTTTTTTTAACTTAACGCTGTAATCCCGCATATAGCGGGGTAGGCAGAGGGAACCAGAGAACCTAATGTTAAGACACTCCATTCTCTTTCAACATTTCCGTTCCCCACTTTCCGCCAAATTGTGGCATTGAATGTCCTAACACATTTAATATATTTATTATATATTAAATGTGTTAGGACATTCATGGATAAGTAAGTTTGTATATATATATATTAACTTCACGCTGTATCCCGCATATAGCGGGGTAGGCAGAGGATACCAGATAATCGCCAAATTGAGGCATTGCGTGTTGAGTGGCGGAACTCAACGCCGCGCTTTGCCTTGTTACCAAACCCAAGAAATGAAAATACTAACATTTCCTGGAGTGGGAATCGAACCCACAACCTAATTAATAGATTTACAAATATTATTTTATAACTAATAACAGTACAAAGAACCATTCAGGTTTATCTCGAGTGCCATATTCGTCCTTATGTATTAAATTGCATTTATATATTTTTTTTAAAAAAATTGCTTAATATTCATATAAGTAATTTTCGATCTAAGCTATTTATTAAGTGAGGAACTATGTATGCCCTGGTGCGCTTACCGTATTTATTATTATATTTCATCCTATAGTTTGCGGAAAAATTGCGAAATTTGCGAAATATGTTGTTTTATCTTTATACTTATAAGCATATGGATATATTAAATACAGATATTGTTATAAAAAAGTTAAATCTTTCTTTTTATTAGTATTTTACCCTTTTTTGCTATCCTTACTAATATTATAAATGCGAAAGTAACTCTGTCTGTCTGTCTGTCTGTCTGTCTGTCTGTCTGTCTGTTACGCTTTCATGCCTAAACCACTGAACCGATTTTGATGAAATTCGGTATGAAGATAGAACTGAACTTGAGAAAGGACATAGGATACTTTTTATTGCGAAAAAAATGGTAGAAAAGGTTGAAATAGGGGATGAAAGTTTGTATGGAAACCTTATTGTCAAACATAAAATCAAGTAAGATTGCTCAACTGTTTACAACTTTTACACCTAAACCACTTAATCAATTTTGATAAATAGTCTAGACCTTGGAAAAGACTACTCCTAGTCTACTCCTTATCATGTCACACAATATAACCGAATTCCACGCGGGCGAAGCCGCGGGCGGAAAGCTAGTGCGACATAAAGCATGAGGTTGAATGGAAAAAAACAAAGTTTGTAAGAAGCCTTATATAGTTCTCACATTCCAGAGAAGTCACGAATTTGCTGAGCAAACAAAAAACTTGTAACTTTAAACTTCTATACAAATATATATTAATATAAATATATATAATATATATTTTATAAATGTAATGACATATAAAAACTACTTCACGCATTATCCCGCATACAGCAGGGTAGTCAAAGAACCTAGTGTTAAGACACTCCGTTCCCCACTTTCCCCCGAATTGAGGTATTGCGTGTTGAGTGGCGGAACTCAACGCTGCGCTATTATATAGGTATCGAAAGACATGTTTAGAAAAAAAAAAATTTAAACGCAGAGGGATTTGAACCTGTGCCTCTTGTCTCCCGTCCGCTAAGCCATGCGTTCTATATCCTGCTGCGTCGAAATTCTTAGACGCTTGTTACAACGTTATTTATGTTGTTAGCATCTCTGTAGAGAGATTTTTACAAATTTCTGCTATACAAACGATTATTTCAAGGAACAATCATTTGGCAAGAGGGAATGTTTCCTGAGTGTGGGATTAACAATTAGGAAAAAATATAGATATATTTGTATGAATGTTAATATTTTTTAATCTATATATAAATACGTGAAGCAAAAACTTGGTACCCCTTTTTAAAAAAAATACGCGGACGGAGGAGCATGAAACTTGGCACACTTATAGTTTATATAGAGAAGGAGTGCGGAATGATAATATCTTTTTAAAATAATGCATAAAAAATATATTAAATTAATAAAATAAATATTACACACACACACACCATGGTTTGACATCCATGTTTATATAAAGTGACATATACGTTGCTAGGCAACGCGTTGTTAACGCGTCAACTGGGACACTAGTATGTATACATATTACATACATTCATACAAATATATCTATATTTTTATTATAAATAATAAAATGACCGGATGTATAATACGATAATGAGTAATTCATTTAATTGGGTTTTCATGTAAATAATTAATTTCGATAATAAAGTGCTTTAATAATGAATGTATTAAGTATAGTAAAAATTTGTGGTTTTGTGGAAAGTATTATTATCAGTTAGAGAGGTAACAGATTCTTTTCTCTGTAAACCAAACCATGAAGTTGTTTAAACTGATTATTAATACTTACTTACTTACTTAACTTCACGCTTATCCCTAGCGGGGTAGTCAGAGTTCCGGAGCGCCAAACGCTACGGTCCCTGCATACCTCTTTCGCCTCGTCCACAGTCATTAACCTCTTCATGCATGCCCTCCGGGGAGTCCTCATGCTTTTTATGTGACCTTCCTCCAGTATCATTGATACTATGTTCTCGAAGGTCAACCGAGGCCTCTCTTACCGCTATTATTAATACTGTGTCCCCATTGACGCGTCAACAACGCGTTGCCTAGCAACGTATATGTCACTTTATATAAACATGGATGTCAAACCATGGTAGTGTGTGTAACATTTATTTTATTAATTTAATATACTTTTTATGCATTAATTTAAAAAAATATTATCATTGTGCACTCCTTCGCTATGTATACTATAAGTGTGCCAAGTTTCATGCGTCCGTCCGCGTAATTTTCGTAAAAAGGGATACAAAGTTTTTGCTTCGCGTAATTATATATAGAATACTAGAGCCTCTGCGTATGGTTTCCCTTAGCAACGGATATGTCATTTTAAATAAAAAGTGAATGTGAAACCAATAGTAGTGTGTGTAATATTTATTTTATTAATTTAATATAATTTAATGTCTAAGTACTACATTATTATAAATAACGTATTCTGCAATTCTTCTCCATATAAACTTTATCTGTGCCAACAACAAGGTTTACCTTTAAGTTTACCTTTACATACACACACACACACAGTAAAAAACTACTTCACGCTGTATCCCGTACATAGCAGGGTAGGCAGAGGGAACCAGAGAACCTAGTGTAAAGACACTCCATTCTCTTTCAACAATTCCGTTCCCCACTTTCCGCCGAATTGAGGCATTGCGTGTTGAGTGACGGAACTCAACGCCGCGCTTTAAAACATAGTTAAACACCGTTATAACTGTATATAATACAAATAACCTATAATTTCTATACACTTTGACTGATACTCTTACTTTAGAGATACGCTAAATGACTCGAGTAGTTACAAAAGTGTGGCCGCTAAAATGACGCTTGGATATTTTTAAAACGCTTATTAGCTTATGGGTATGTATGTATACAACGAAAACTTTGAAAACTTTAAAATGAAGGATTAATTTTAAGTAGTGTCCCCGTTGACGCGTTAACAACGCGTTGTCTTTAGTAATGTATGTGTCAATTTATATAAACATGGATGTCAAACCATGGTAGTGTGTAACATTTATTTTATTAATTTAATATACTTTTTATCCATTATTTTAAAAAAATGTTAGCATTCTGCACTCCTTCTCTATATAAACTATAAGTGTGCCAAGTTTCATCCTTCTCCGTCCGCGTAATTTTCGTAAAAAGAGGTCCAAAAATTTTACTTCACATGTTTATACGAGTATATAGATTTTTGGTAAAAAATAATAATTGTAAAAAAAAATGCTTTTATAAAAAAAAATTAACTAATAAGTAAAAAATATTTATTTTGCTGTGCACTGCTTTTTAAGTAATATATTGACAACAAATACTCCACGATTTAACTATTATTAGAGTATCAATCACTTAGAAAAAAAAAACGCCTATCGTGTCTTGAGGCACAAGCGTGCGACTGTAAACGCGACAGGTTGTGGGTTTAATTCCCACTCCAGGAAATGTAAATTTAGTATTTTCATTTCCTGGGTTTGGTACCAAGGCAAAGCGCGGCGTTGAGTTCCGCCACTCAGCACGCAACGCCTCAATCCGGCCGAAAGGGGGGAACGGGATTGTTGAAAGAGAACGGAGTTTCATAACACTAGGTTCTCAGGTTCCCTCTGCCTACTCTTAATGCGGGATACAGCGTGAAGCTAAAAAAAAAGAAAAATTTATTAGGAAATATATCAAAATATGAACATAGCGGAATTGGAACCCACGCCTTTTATATCGTCTAAGCGCTGTGACCGTTAAGCCATACGTTCTTATCGCATCACGACGAAATTCTTATGTATGTTGTTATAACTTATTTCCGTTATTAGCTTTTCTGTAAAGAAATTTTTACTTTTTTAATTTCTCCTACCCAAAGATAGTATACTCTCTTACCAAATGATTGTTTTTTGAAATTATCTTATCCTATTAAGTGGCAGAACTTAACGCCGCGCTTCATCTTACTACGGATAAATGACAATAATTTAAATATAATAGTTCCCTAATATATACCTATTGTAGTGTCTAAACGCGACATATTGTGGGTTCGATTCCAATTCCACATCCTGGTAACAAGGCAAAGCGCTGCGTTGAGTGCCGCCACTCAGCAGGCAATGCCTGTACTCGGCGAAAAGTGGGGAACGGAGTGTCTTAACACTAGGTTCACGAGTTCCCTCTGCCTACCCTGCTATGTGCTCGATACAGTGTGGAGCTAAAAAAAATCATAGTAATAATCGTTCCTCCAAATTGAAAACGAATCCACAACCACTGTAGGTATCTATTTTTTTATATCTATTAAAACTTAGTGTTAAGACACTCCGTTCTATTAAGATTTCTGAAATTTTAATAATAAAAGTGAAGAAGCAACATTGTACCCGCCCAAATCACAATCGCCAGCTTTTTGCTTACACTTTTTCAACGAGGTGAGTTGAATGATCTATAGTTTGAGGTTGTTTTTTTTGGAAATGCGTTTTGGAGTCGTCACGGCCAATTTGAGATAGGATAGAAGGAATTTGTAAGCCGAAATACTTTTAAAAAGCAGCTTCACGCTGAATCCCGCATATAGCAGGGTAGGCAGAAGGAACCTGAGAACCTAGTGTTAAGACACTCCGTTCTCTTTTAACATTTCTTTTCCCCATTTTTCGGTGAATCGAGGTATTGCGTGCCAAGTTGCAGTACTTAACGCCGCGCTTTGTTTCCAGAGCGAGAAAATGAAAATACTAAATATTTTTTAATATTTTCATTTCCTGGAGTGGGAATCGAACCCACAACCTGTCGCGTTTGCAGAATATTACGGTAGTAATAAGGAATCTAGCTTTATACTGCACTTTTCACTTTTCTTCCGAATCCTAGGCATTACATTGCGTGGCGAAAGTAAACACCGCGTTTTATGTAATTTTAAAATATTCATATCTATCGTGGCGCAGAGGCAAGCGCGACAGATTGTGGATTCGATTCCCACTCCAGGAAATGTAAAAGTTTAGTATTTTCATTTCCTGGGTTTGGTAACAAGGCAAAGCACGGCGTTGAGTTCCACCACACAGCACGCAATGCCCCAATTCGGCGGAAAGTGGGGAACGAAGACTAGGTTCTCACGTTTCCTCTGCCTACCCTGCTATATGCGGGATACAGCGTGAAGCTAAAAAAGAGAAAGAAAAAAAATTTCATCATTCCCTCAAGTTGGATTCGAATCCACAACCTTCGCGCTTACAAAGGCTGTTTCCCTACAACATGATGACCTCAGTCTTTAAAAAGTGAATAACATATATTTATTACAAATTAAAATTGAACTTTAAAATAAAATAAGTAGATTTACAACCTCTTGTCGACCTTTAGTTAAGATAAACCGGAAAAATAAACCGTAAAGTAATCTGGTACTGACATTTCTTTATTGTGAAGTAGTGTTACATCACTTGATATTCAAAAATTAGTACCGAGAAAGATAATATTTAAAAAATTAAAAAAAAATATTAAAAAAAACAAAATGCTTATGTGAAAATTTTTATTAAAAAGCAAAAAGTAAATTATTTTTTACTTTTTAGTTAATTTATTCACAAAAATGTGTTTTTTAGTTAATTTAAACTATTATTTATACTTTTTTAGTTTTTCGAATTTAAAATTACCAAACCTGACAGTTACAAAAATTTTGAGTCACGTAACTTTCATTTTGATAGAATGGAAGAGGTATATCGTAAGAAAAGAGAAGGGAGTTTCAAGACTCTCCACTCTCCGCTATAATCAGTGGAGGACTCAACACCGTGTATTGTGTCATCACCTATGCTAATTCTAACTAAAAAATTAAATAAAAGAGTAATTTAAAGTTAATTACAATACACATACATAAATAGCTTCACGCTGTATCGCGCATATAGCAGGATAGGCAGAGGAAACCTAGTGTTAAGACACTCCGTTTGCCACTTTCCGCCGAATTGAGGCATTGCGTGTTGAGTGGCGGAACTCAACGCCTCGCTTTGCCTTATTACCAAACCAAGGAAATGAAAATACTAACATTTCTTGGAGTGGGAATCGAACCTACAACCTGTCGGGTTTGCCGTCGCACGCTTGTGCCTCTGCGCCACGACAGGCGTTAAATTGGTAAAATGATCGATGAATCATAATATATATTTTTATCTATCACAAACTATACGAGTATATTTAATCAGTGCAGACGATCACCAAACTGAAAACTTCCCGCGGTTTTTGACACGACACTAGCTACAACTCTAAAACCATTTGGGAATCCATTTTGTAAGTTTGACGTTTCAACCAAAATGGCCGCCGCAAATGGAGGCGAGCGCTAATCTTATTGTCAAGTTGGCAGTGACCTCAAATTAGTTGGAATTTGACGAAATGTATACATTTATATATATATTTATTATATTTTTTTTTACATATACATGGTGAACCTGTGGCGAAGAGGCACAAGCGTGTGATTGTAAGCGCGACAGGTTGTGGATTCGATTCCCACGCCAGGAAATCAAAATATTAAGTAATATTTAGTATTTTCTTTTCCTTGCTCTGGTAACGAGTCAAAGCGATGTTGAGTTTCACCACTCAGCACGCAATGCCTTGATTCGGCGGAAAGTGGGGAATGGAATTGTTAAAAGAGAACGGAGTGTCTTAACACTAGGTTCTCTGTTTGACTGTGCTTACTCTGCGGGATACAGCGTGAAGATAAAAAGACATAAATGTAAATAGATTTGACGGAATTTTTAATAAGTATAAGTAATTTTGAGTTTTATGTATATTAATTAGTTGGGAACGGAGTGTCTTAACACTGGGTTCCCTCTGCCTACCCTGCTATATGCGGGATACAACGTGAAGCTATGTATGTATGTATGTTCAATATTTGATATGTATACGCTGTTGCTTTTATAAAATACGGCGTTGAGTTCCGCTATTGTTGATTTCATAAAGATTTCATAAAGGAGGTTCTCAACTGTTTTTTTTTCTTTTATGTGGGATAAACCATGAAGTTACAAAAAGAGAAATGAATTTTTCATAAGGAGATGCTATCTATAAAAACTACTAACGTACCATAGATAAGTTTTAACGTAGTGAAATGTAAGCGTATAGCATAATCGATTTAAACGGTTGAATAAGCATTTTGAAAGAGCGGGTTCGAATCCCGCTACCTGTGAAACTTTAAATATTATAAAAAAAAATATTCGCTGTATTCTGCTCATACCAGGGTAGAGAGAGACAGAACCAGAGAACCTAGTGTTAAGACACTCCGTTCTCCACTATGTCTTTTTTTAGATACTAGTGTCTCCGTTGACGCGTTAACAGTGCGTTGTTTTTAGCGATGTACGTATATGTCACTTTATATAAAGTGTCTTAACACTAGGTTCCCTCTGCTTACCCTGCTATATGCGGGATACAGCGTGAAGCTATGTATGTATGTATGTACTTTATATAACCATGGATGTCAAACGCGTGGTAGTGTGTGTAGCATTTATTTTAATAATTGAATATACCTTTTATGCATTATTTAAAAAAAATTGTTAGCATTCTGCACTCCTCCTCTATATAAACTATAAGTGTGCCAAGTTTCATGCTCCTCCGTTCGCATAATTTTCGTAAAACGGGATCCAAAGTTTTTGCTTCACGTATTTATATATAGATATTGCGTTGTTAGCGGATCGCAGTGAGTCTGTCTATTTGTAAAAGTGGTTGTGAATTCAAACCCCATTCGGGGGAAAGAATAATAATATAACGCCTGTCATGGCGCAGAGGCACAAGCATGCGACTGTAAACGCGACAGGTTGTGGGTTCGATTCCCACTCCAGGAAATGGATTTTTCATTTTCTGGGTTTGGTAACAAGGCAAAGCGCGGCTTTGAGATCCGCCACTCAACACGCAATGCCTCAATTTGGTGGAAAGTGGGGAACGGAAATGTTGAAAGGAATGGAGTGTCTTAACACTAGGTTCTCTGGTTCCCTCTGCCTACCCCGCTATATGCGGAATACAGCGTGAAGTTAAAAAAAAAAGAGCAACTTAGTGTTAAAGCACTCTGTTCACCACTTTCCACGAAATTCGAGATAATGCGTGTTAAGTAGCGAAAGATTAACACGGCGTTGAATTCCGCCACTCAGCACGCTTTATTTTTTTTTTATTGATAACGGATGATAAACGAGCAGAAGTACCACCTGATGGTAAGTGGCTACCTACCGCCATAGACATCTACAACACCAGAGATGTTGTAAATGCGTTGCCTACCTAGAGGATACAGATAGAAGGGGAGGACAATGTAGTAGTTCGCTATTGGAACCACCACATTCTAGGGAAAAGGATGGAGTGGGATAGGGGAAAACCTGGCTTATATGCCATCGAACCGGAACACTTCATTAGATATTTGGCGGTTCGTCTTTGACATGATAGTGGTCGCTCCAGTCGGAGGACGAACCTCCTACCACCAAACTACCGGGATATCTGCCTCTTACGGGACGCTACCCAGCGGCGGAGAGGAATTGTATTCTAACCCCGTTCTTTCACAGGCAATGCTTCAATTCGGCGGAAAGTGGAAAACGGAAATGCTAATAGAGCAGAGTGTCTTAACACTAGGTTCTCTGGTTCCCTCTGCCTACCCCGCCATATGCGGGATACAGCGTGAAGCTAAAAAATTATAATAATCTAATATATTTTACACAACGCATTTCTAGGGCACGCGATCGAATAAAAAAATGCATGTCCCTTACAAATATCGTTCTTATTGTTACTGTTATAAAGATCATTTTACCAATTTATTAATAAATGAATATTTCTCCACGTGTCAGTAATTTGACTCGCATTCTGTTAACTTTCTTTTTCTTTAATTCACTTACCGAATTTGTGGCAGAGAATATAGTGTTAAGACACTCCATTTACTTTCTATTCATACAAACATACATAGCTTCACGCTGTATCCTGCATATAGTAGAGTAGGCAGAGGGAACCTAGTGTTAAGACACTCCGTTCCCCACTTTCCGCCGAATTGAGGCATTGCGTGCTGTTTGGCAGAACTCAATGCCGCGCTTTGCCTTGTTACCAAACACAGGGAATGAAAAATTCCATTTTCTGTAGTGGGAATCGAACCCACAATCTGTCGCGTTTACAGTCGCACGCTTGTGCCTCTGCGCCACAACAGGCGTTATGCTTCTATTCCTTATAGATATATTGTGTGTTGAACAGCGTAGGTTAACGCTGCGTTTTGTCTTACTTGAGAGGAGAAATAAAAATTGTTTAATTACGATAATTAAATCATTTTGATTTCTATATAACGCCTGTCGTGTGTTGAGGCACAAGCGTGCGACTGTAAACGCGACAGGTTGTGGGTTCATACACACTACAGAGAATGAAAATATTAAATCATATTTACTATTTTCACTTCCTTGTTCTGGTATCAAGAAAAAGCGCGGCGTTGAGTTCCGCCACCCAGCACGCAATGCCTCAATTCGGTAGAAAGTTGGGAAAGTGGTGTACGTTGTGGGTTCGATTCCCACTCCAGGAAATGGAATTTCTCATTTCCTGGGTTTGGTAACAAGACAAAGCGCGGCGTTGAGTTCCGCCACTCATCACGCAATGCCTTAATTCGGCGGAAAGTGGGGAACGGAGTGTCTTAACACTAGGTTCTCAGGTTCCCTCTGCCTACCCTACTATATGCGTGTTACAGCGTGAAGCTAAAACGAACCCGTTAAAACAGTTTCATTAAAAAAAAATATTTGACTCGAGAACCTTATATTTTTAAAGTCAGTAGAAAACAAGTAGTAAATACAAAACTGCATATCAATAAGGCAGTTCATATTACAGTGTAAAGTACAAAAAATAGTCTCGTCTGCATATTTGATGATCGTCTCACATTTGTTTACCGATAGCAAAAAAGGGATTCAATTCCACTGCTTTTTTATGTGTGTTACCGCATAACTTTTTACTGGGTGAACCGATTTTGATGAAACTTGTCTATATGATAGCTAATATTTCTGATGTGGTCCCATTTAAATTTGGTTAAGATCTGACGATTATTTTTTGGTTTTTCACGCTGTATCCCGCACATAGTAGGGTACCCAGAGGGAACCTGAGAACCTAGTGTTAAGACACTCCGTTTCTTACTTTCCGCCGAATTGAAGCATTGCGTGCTGAGTGGCGGAACTCAACGCCGCGCTTTGCCTTATTACCAAGCCCAGAAAATGAAGATACTAAACTTTTTGGGTGATACGTAATTTTTTTTTTAACTTCAAGCTGTATCCCGCATATAGCAGGGTAGGCAGAGGGAACCTGAGAACTATTGTGTTAAGACAATCCGTTCTCTTACAACAATTCCGTTCCCCACTTTCCGCCGAATTTACATACTTTACGTAATATTTTTTTGCTTTACAAGTTTATATAGCACACAAGAGGTGCGGATTCGATTCCCATTCTGTGAGTGAATAGCACTTTAAAAATAAAAAAATCTCTCTACAGAGATGCTAACAACAAAAATAAGTTGTGTAACAAGTGTATAAGAATTTCGAAATACCGCGATAAAAACGAATGGCTTAGTACTCAGACCGCATTACTGTATACTAAACAAGGGGCACGGGTTCGAAACCCGTAATGAATTTTTTTTACCCTACAAATCTATATATAAATACGTGAAGCAAAAACTTTGTACCCCTTTTTACGAAAATTACGCGGAGGAGCATGAAACTTGGCACACTTATAGTTTATATAGAGAAGGAGTCCACAATGATAATATCATTTTAAAATAATGAATAAAAATATATTAAATTAATAAAATAAATGTTACATCAACTATCATGATTTGACATCCATGTTTATATAAAGTGTCATATACGTTGCTAGGCAACGCGTTGTTAACGCGTCAACGGGGACTGTAGTATAAATAAATATTATTGTAATGAACCTGTAACCTATCTATTATAAGCCACCATTGCGCCATACATGTCAATTTATATTTATTGAAGCAAGTGGTAATAAACAGTTAATTTAGTCGATTGACAGCTATTTTCATCTGAATGACACATGTCAAATAATTGTACATATACTAGAGGTCTCTCTGACGTAACCAACGCGTTGCCATAGCAACGTGTATGTCAAACGATTTTTTTTTCGTTTTTAGCTTCACGCTATATCCTGCACATAGCAGGGTAGACAGAGGGAACCAGAGAAACATAGTGATAAGACACTCCGTTCTATTTTAACATTTCCGTTCTCCACTTTCCGTCGAATTTAGGCAATGCGTGTTGATTGGCGGAACTCAACACCGCGCTTTGCCTTGTAACCAGAGCGAGGAAATGAAAATACTAAATATATTTAATATTTTCATTTCCTGGAATGGGAATCGAAACCACTACCTGTCGCGCTTAGAGTCACACGCTCATGCCTCTGCGCCACGACAGGCCTCTAAGAACGAAAACTCTATGACGAAACATGTCTCATATATACACGGAGAGAACATAGCACCTGAATTCGACATTATACATGTGAAAGTGGAAAACGGAGGCTCTTGACACTAGATTATCACGCAAGGGAATAAATCAATAATAAACTCAATTTGTCATACTATAATGGATTTGTATGAAACGGGAATCGAACTTGTGTTATAATGAACGCATTATAGTTTATGATTTTCATTTAAGAAACTAGGGCTGTCAATAGTAATCAATACAATATATCTATTTAACCTTTTTTTTCTTTTTCTTTTGGTGTTCCCAATCTGCGAGTAAATCCGCCGCAAAATTGTAACTGGTGTCCCCGTTAATGCGTTAATAACGCGTTGTCTTTATCAACGTTGAAGATTCAACCCTTATAAGATAGACTAATGTTGATCGTGATAACCGACATCCACGCGGGCGAAGCTGCGGTCGGAAATTAGTCTATTATAATACTTAAACAAATTTTAAATGGGGAACGGACTTGTTGTAAGAGAACGGAGTGTCTTAACACTATGTTCTCAGGTTCCCTCTGCCTACCCTACTATATGAGGGATACAGCGTGAAGTTAAAAAAAAAAAATTTTTAAAGTGCAAATTTTGTTTAATTTCAAATGAAGGGTTGTTATGTTCACCTTTAATACACGCAAAATGTCGAAGGCGGCATAACTATGAGATATAAAAATAAAAAAAAATTAAAACTGATTGATTATAATAACGTAATTTCTACTTTTCTCTCAAAATATGATCCTTTTAAGAAAGTTTCGGTTTTGGTTTCCACCGAAACTGAGACCATTGCCGAATTTCGCTTCGGTTCACGTCATTGAAACCAGTTTCGGTCGGACACTAAAAATAAATGATACATAAAGTGACATATACGTTGCTAGGTAACGCGTTGTTAACACGTCAACGGGGACACTAGTATATATAAATAAACCTAAATATATTGAGTTCCGCCCCTCAACACGCAATGCCTCAATCCGTTGGAAAGTGGGGAATGGAAATGTTGAAAGAGAATGGAGTGTCTTAACACTAGGTTCTCATGTTCCCTCTGCCTACCCTGCTATGTGCGGGATACAGCGTGAAGCTAAAAAAAAAAGAAAAGAAAAGTATGTATGTACAACCCTACCACCGATTATCTCGGCTCATCTCAACTAATGCTTGATCATTGATATTGACACCCACTTAATGGAAAAGCTGGATTTTTTTTTAATTAATTAAAGCCTTCATATTTTTTTTAAATGTCGGTTCATATTTAGTTTGGTTAAAGATTTGTACACGTTTGTGCCTAATTAAATAAATATAAAGAATCTAGAATATTTGTATAATTTTTCTAAAAGTGTATGTACCAGGCGTGGAAAATTTGTTAAGTCGATTTGAATTTACGTTTTTTTTTTAATATTATTAGGCATTACAATTGATTTTTGGGCAAAATAGACCGAAAAAGACCTAGGGGCCGAACACCTGCCCGATGGTCCAATACCGTAAAAGACACATTGAACATCCCGTTGACTGAGGCTCTAAGGAAAGCTGTAAACAGGGTGGCATGGAAATAGCTTGTCCGAAATGCCATGACAGCATATCAGAACGGGCACGACCTTCAACAATGAAGAATCCCACCAAGAAGAAGAAGGATTGCTTTATGTAGAGTGAATGACTAAACAAAAAAATGTCAAGCCAATCAAACAAACAAAAAAAAGAGAAAAAAAAAAGGAATTGTCATAAAGTAATCGTTGCAACACCACACTGTTCAATGCGAAATAGAAAGACGAAACGAAAACTGGCTTGCTTTCTATGAGAGAGAGACACAGAGAAATACGCGCACACCGCACGGCCTGCAACTATAGCAAAAAGTGTCGTTACAACTTTTGGTCTTAATTTTTTCCGTCTAGTCCTCTTTCGCAACGTCCGATGAGGAAGTTCGTTTCAAAAGTATTTTAAATATAACATAGAAACAGAATGAAACAGAAACTTAAGAATGTTTTCACTGAAAGCTATGCTAGCTATATAATCTCCCATATATCGTACTCTCGTATGACATGATCACATTGTGTATGTACATATACATCTATATATAAATATAGAGTGTCTTAACACATTTTCATTCCCTGGAGTGAGAATCGAACCCACAACCCGTCGCGCTTACAGTCAGACTACGACATAATGGCCAAACATCTATTGACCTATCAAATATAACTTTTTAAGGGTATCCTAATATGAACTAAGTAAACGGAGTGTCCTAACACTAGACTTTCTCTGCCTACCCTTTTATAAGGGAAGCATAAAGATGCCTTTTTCGTATTCGAATCCATACCTCAGTAAGGAATTCAGCACGCAATGCCTCAATTTGGCGGAAAGTGGGGAACGGAAAAGTTTAAAGAGAACGGAGTGTCTTAACACGTCGTTTCTAAGGTTCCCTCTGCCTACCCTGCTATGTGCGGGATACAGCGTAAAGATACTTTTCTTGTATTCGAACCCACACCTTAGTCTTTATCTCTCACTCATCTCTGCATATTTTAATTAAAAAAACAATTAACGAAAGAAAACAATATTGGCATCGTCTGTCACTTCTTAAATAATATGCGCAGTGTACTGTATACGTTTTGTTCTTATTCGTAACGCGCCGACGAACACACATAATGGAAGCGACTTGAAATCATATGGAAGGAGTCTCACCGACTTTGAAATTGAGAGGTTCTGTTTTAGAATTAGGATTTTATGATATAAGGCCTGTGAGGGTAGAGGTGAACGAGAATGTTATGAGTTCGATTCCCGCTCCAGGGAATGTAAATATTAAGTAATTATTAGTATTTTCACGTAAAACGCCTGTCGTGGCGCAGAGGCACAAGCGTGCCACTGTAAACGCGACAGGTTGTGGGTTCGATTCCTACTCCAGGAAATGTTAGTATTTTCATTTCCTGGTATTTGGTAACAAAGCAAAGCGCGGCGTTGAGTTCCGCCACTCAGCACGCGATATGTCAATAAGACGGAAAGTGGACGGATATGTTAAAAGAGAACGGAGTGTCTTAACAAGTCGGTTCTTCAGATCTCTCTACCTACCCCGCTATATGCGGGATACAGCGTGAAGGTAAAAAAATAAATAAATAAAAAAAAATTAAAAATCATCTCCTCGCTCTGGTAACAAGGCAAAGCGCGGCGTTGAGTTCCGCCACTCAGCACGCAATGCCCCAATTCAGCGGAAAGTGGACGGATATGTTAAAAGAAAACGTACTGTCATAACACTAGGTTGTTTGGTTCTCTCTACCTGCCGTGCTATGTGCGGGATAGCGTGAAAATAAAAAAAAGGCTATCGTGTCTGTGTGACAGCGTCTAACTATAAATGCGGTTGGGTGTGGGCTCGATACACTTAAGGGGGAATTATTATATCAAAATTATTGTCATTTTTCCGCTGGTAAGGCGTTGAGTTTCTACCATTCAATGCGCTATGTTTCGAATTCGGATACGAAGCGGATAACGGAGTGTCTGGACACTAGGTTGTATTTGCCTACTCTGTATATAATAATAGAAGATTTGTGGCGTATTAAAAAGTTAGATTTTTTTTATAAAAGATTTTAACTATATACATACATACATACATAGCTTCACGCTGTATCCCGCATATAGCAGGGTAGGCAGAGGGAACCTAGTGTTAAGACACTCCGTTCCCCATTTTCAACCGAATTGAGGCATTGCGTGCTGAGTGGCGGAACTCAACGCCGCGCTTTGCCTTGTTTTAACTTTATTAATTAAAATCAAGAATTTTATATAAGTTACAAAAAATATCTTTTTTTCCTTTTATATAGATAGACAGAAGAAAAGTGTATGATGGGTAAGTACGAGAACGAAACATTGCGTGTTGACTAGCGGAACTTAACGCTGCACAAAGAACGAAAAACCCGACTGAACCAATTCATAAAATTTAGGAAGCAAATACAAATAAAGTAAGCTATAAAAGCTAGTTATGTGTTATATATTTGAGATGTGCTAATTAAGTCCTTTCATTTGACACCCCACACGATTCAAGGATTTTTTTGTTTTTATTCATGACATATATAATTAAGAGTGACACTTGGAGTATCAATACCTATCTAACGTCACCTTCATTATATAATTCGGTCTAGGGGTTTAGAAGATATGAGGTAATAAAGAATATTACAAACATACATGATACGCGCGAAAAACTTAACCCTCTGACACTCGGGTAAAAAGAGCTTTTAAGTATAATCTTTGTGGACGACAATACAACAAAGGTATATGTACCCGGTATAAATAGGTTAATAAGTTGTATGGTAATTTTTTTATATTAATTTTGATCATGATCGCGGCGTTGAGTTCCGTCACTCAGCTCGCAATGCCTCAATACGGTGGAAAGTGGGGAACGGAGTGTCTTAACACTAGGTTCCCTCTTCCTATCCTGCTGTATGCGGGATACAGCGTGAAGTTATGTATGTATTTAGATATTATCAATTCCGAGCGGGAATCGAACCCACAACCATATCATTTACAGTCGCTATCCTACACAGACACGATGACCTCAAATTTAAACTCATTTATCACAGAATAATAAACATCAGACAAATTCACGTCACAGAGTAACAAAGTAATAGACAAATAAATAAAAAATATACATCTGTTATTACTTTAGTCTGTGACAAGTCACTAGTTGAGTGTTGAGATCTTCTGACCGCTTTATACAGGTAGGAAGTAATAATATGGACATACCTTTTTTAAATATTATAAATAGTTAAAAAAAAAATTCCCAGTGAGGGGACGTGGTTAGAATACAATTCCCCTCCGCCGCTGGGTAGCGTCCCGTAAGAGGCGGGTATCCAGTAGTTTGGTGGTAGGAGGTTCGCCCTGCATCTGGCTCTCGACCACTATATAATAACACCAAATATCTTATGATGTGTTCCGGTTCGATGGCATGTAAGCCAGGTTTTCCTCTTTCCCACGCATCCTTTCCCCAAAATGTGGCGGAAGAACGAAGCGTCGTAACACCAGGTTCTCTGGTTCCCTCTGCCTACCCCGCTATATGCGGGATACAGCGTAAAGTTAAAAAAAAACGAACATATTGTCCATCCCGAGGGACATGTCTCGAATTCAGGGGCGAAAAGGGGCGAACGTAGTGTGTTGACACAAGGTTCTCTGACTACCCTGCTAAGTGAGACAAAGCATGAAAGCGTGAAAATATTAAAAAATAATTAAGAAATTTATTTTTTTATTAAAACGCTCCGTTAAAAAGAGAGTTAGTTTTACACTTAAAGAAGTGTCATAACACTATATTCTCTGTCTACCCTGGTATGTGGGATAAAGCGTGAAACGAAGCTACTTTTATTATTAATATAATAACAAAGCATGTCCGCTCAAAGCTACACGAGATTCCCTTCACTTACGTTCGCTCACTTTCATTGAGCTAGGGTTGTGTTTACTGTAGTCATTTAAGTAATTAAAAATCGTGTTTTTTTTATTTTTTTTGTACTTATAAAAAAAAAAATAATTCACAATTTTTTTTAATAAATTAATGATTAGCGGTACTTAACGCCGCGCTATAAATTAAAATAGAGAAGTAATTGTTAAGTAAAGAAAAGCTAATGATAAATCACTCCGTAGAAAAGTTGTATATAAATTTATAATAAGCGGATCTCAACGCCGCGCATTCTTACTAACGGGATAGTAAACGTAACTTAAGTATATCTATTTCTTCGTAGATTTCGAACCCACTACCACCAGCATCGCACTTGATTTGAACAGACAGACATAAGAGACAAAACAGTCATAAGCCCACTTCTTATCGAATAATTTGCTTCAAAATTAACACATGTGTCCGGAACTGATGATAATTGAATATTTTTACAACATAAACCAGAACCAAGACCGTTTTTTTTAATTATTTAGTGTCATTGTGTTTTTTATATAGGTGTCCTAAGGAAGCAAGAATTCGAATTACGACATTTAGTCCTGAATCCTAGAAGAATGGACTCATTGGTTCTCAATATAGTCCATAAATATAAGAACATAGATACACTCAGATTGAAACCCCATTTAAAAAAATATATATTTTTTTTTTAATAGCTTCACGCTTTTTCCCGCATAGTATATTATTCAAAGAGAACCTAGTGTAAAAACACTCTACTTTCGACCCAAATTTGTGGAATTCGTGTTATTAGAGCAGCATAATGAAAATAATTTAAATAGAATTATTTCTCCGAATAGGTATCGAATTCAGAACCAATCGCGTTTACAGTCCCACTGACTGTACTGAGTGGCGGAACTCAACGCCACGTTTTGCCTTGTTACCAAACCCAGAAAATACTAAACTATTACATTTCCTGGAGTGGGAACCGAACCCACAACCTGTCGCTTTTACAGTCGCACGCTTGTGTCTATTTCAAAACCTATTTTACCATAGTTTTATTTCTTTTTTTTTTAATTGCGTATTTTTTTTTTAATATTAAATCCAACTTGTTATACAAAGTGGAACATCACTAGCGTAGTATTAAAAACAAAAAATAATATGAATTTTGAACAATGGCGTTTGCGCTTTTAACAGACACTTCTCTTGTGAGTTTTCTAGGAATTAGGTTAAAATGTATATTCTTAACTAACTGTAATGAAAGGAAATACCTGGAAAAACACGCTATGGTTGTGGATTCGATTCCAACTTAAGGAAATCTTTATATTGGAACGAGGTTTTGGAACAAAGTTCCTTATCGCGCTTTGCGAAAGGATTACGGAAAAATTTAAGACCAAAAGTTGTAACGACATTTTTTGCTATAGTTGTAGGCCGTGCAGCGTCCGCGTATTTCTCTGTGTCTCTCTCTCTCATATAAAGCAAGCCAGTTATTTTCGTTTCGTCTTTCTATTTCGCATTGACCTGTTTTTTTGTATATATTTATTATGTGTATAATTTCGTTCCATCCGGTTGTGCTGAGAGAGGAGATCGAGAAGCTACTGCACATAGAAACATGACATGTGGCGTGTAGGGCCGCGGGGAGTGTAGGGGAGTGCTGAGAGAGGAGAACGAGCAACTACTGCACA
>JAKGSA010000471.1:31715-64906 GCA_033558755.1 Philaethria dido
ACATAGAAACATGACATGTCGCGTGTAGGGACGCGGAGAGTGTAGGGGAGTGCTGAGAGAGGAGAACGAGCAACTACTGCACATAGAAACATGACATGTCGCGTGTAGGGACGCGGAGAGTGTAGGGGAGTGCTGAGAGAGGAGAACGAGCCACTACTGCACATAGAAACATGACATGTCGCGTGTAGGGACGCGGGGAGTGTAGGGGAGTGCTGAGAGAGGAGAAGGAGAAACTACTACACATTACTACACATAGAAACATGACATATGAGCCAAAAATTACTAATAAAACCTCGAAATTCAATTCCTGCAATGCATTCTTACGGAAAGGTAAACTTGTATGGCAAAGGTCATATCAGTTAAGGTCGGGTGACCTTTATCTAGGAATTAGCAAATAGGTCGATTAAATACCTATTATAAGCAGCTTCACGCAGTACCCCACAGAGGGGACCTGAGAACCTAGTGTTAAGACACTCCGTTCTCTTAACATTTTCGTTCCCCACTTTCAGCCAAATTGAGGCATCGCGTGCTGAGTGGTGGAACTAAACGCCGCGCTTTGCCTTGTTACCAAAGCGAGGAAATGAAAATACTAAATATAATTAAATTTTTACATTTCCTGTAGTGTGTATGAACCCACAACCTTTCGCGTTTACAGTCACTCGTTGTGCCTCCAAGCCAAGACTGAGCTTAACACAGTATGTTTTTTTTTATTTTAAATACGATATTTATTTACCCGAGAACTAACACCGCATTCTCTGTATACCATATGGTACCACTGTACCATAACGAAAAATTTTAAATATACCTAACTAAATTAACGCCTGTCGCGGCGCAGAGGCACAAGCGCGACTGTAAACGCGACAGGTTGTGGGTTCGATTCCCACTCCGGAAAGTGGAATTTTTCATTTCTTGGGATTGGTAACAAGGCAAAGCGCGGCGTTGAGTTCCGCCACTCAGCATGCAATGCCTCAATTCGGCGGAAAGTGGGGAACGGAGTGTCTTAACACGTAGGTTCTGTGGTTCCCTCTGCCTACCCCGCTATATGAAGGATACAGTGTGAAGCTAAGCAAACAATAAATTATTTTCATTTCTTCGCTCTGGTAAGATAAAGCCCAGCGTTAAGTACCGCCAGTTAACACGCAATGTATCTAATTCAGGCGGAAAGCAATGAACGGAGTGTCTTAACGGTTTACAGTCATACACTACCACAACTCGTCTTTATTTTTTTCAATAGCTTTACGCCGGTATATTTAGGGAAGCCGATATATTTAGGGAAGCCAGTATGTTTAGGGAGGCCGGTATATTTAGGTAAGACAGTATATCTAGGGAAGCCGGTTTATAGAGATAAGCCGGTATATATGATGACGGTATAGGAAGTTCAGGTTTTCTGCAATCTCTGTCTAAAATATGTTGATTTTGTTTTCTTGAAAATTTTACTCCCAAATTTTTTACAAAAGATAAGCCTACGGAAACCGTGTAATATGGACGCTTCGCCACTGCACTGTACCATAACGAAAAATTACAAATATAATTTAAATTAATTCAAAAACTGTACACATCCAAACCTATGCTTTACGCTTTATCAAAAAAAAAATTAACATAAAAAAAAAAACTTTCAAATTGCCCACAGATAATAATAACTCGTTGAAATTGCTCTAATTATGACCAAATAGTTTGACATATTTTGAGCTTTATTTCTTAAAGAATAAGATTTAAAATTGTATTGCGTTTTTCTAAACACCTGTATAGTAAATTTTTGATAAATGACTTTCAGATTGAATTAAGCGATTTTGAATCTTATTTTTGTTACCAATTAGGTATATTTTAAATTATTTCATACTTTAAGATCATATTTCTTTAATAAATTTATCAATTTAAACTCTATTACGATAGAATTAAAGTTGAACTTCATTTGAAGTTTAATTTTGCTTAAAGAATCCACTTCACCGTTAAAACACGTGGTTGTGAAAGTATTAGTCACTTTTGTTAATAATATTTTAGTTGGAATTTTATAGAGGATCGCAGGTTCGATTTTCTCATATTTCTAAAACTGAAAATATAAAATTTTTACAAAAATGCATTAAAAAGCGGAATTATTACGAATAACTCAAAAACTACTCATCAGATCTTAATGCCTGTCGTGGCGCAGAGGCACAAGAGTGCGACTGCAAGCGCGACAGGTTGTGAGTTCGATTTCCACTCCAGGAAATATTAGTGTTTTCATTTCCTGGGTTTGGTAACAAGGCAAAGCGCGGCGTTGAGTTCCGTCACTCAGCACGCAATGCCTCAATTCGGAGAAAATTGGGGAACGGAATTGTTGTAAGAGAACGAAGTGTCTTAACACTCAGGTTAAGACACTTCGTTCTCAGGTTCCCTCTGCCTACCCCGCTATATGCGGGATACAGCGTTAAGTTAAAAAAAAAGGCAACTATAGCAAAAAGTGTCGTTACAACTTTTGATCTTAATTTTTTTCTGTCTAGCCTTTCGCAACGCGCGGTAATGAACTTCTTTCCAAAATGTGCAGAGACTGCTCTGTTTTCCCTGACTATCCCGCTAGTGATAAAGCGGGAAGTTAAGTTAATAAAAACATTAAACTACTATATATTTATCTCCACAAGTGTACCCGTTGTCGCGTTAACAACGCGTTATCTTTAGCTATGTATATGCCACTTTATATAAACACGCATGTCAAACCATGGAAATGTGTAACATTTATTTTATTAATTTAATATATTTTTTATGCATTATTTTAAAAAGATATTACCATGATGCACTCCTTCGCTATATAAACTATAAGTGTGCCAAGTTCCATGCTCCTCCGTCCGCGTAATTTTCGTAAAAAGGGGTACAAAGTTTTGCTTTACGTATTAATATATACTAGCGTCCCCATTGACGCGTTAACAACGCGTTGTCTAGCAACGTATATGTATAAAAATGAATGTCAAACCATGGTAGTGTGTGTAACATTTATTTTATTAATTTAATATACTTTTTATTCATTATTTTAAAAAAATATTATCATTACGCACTCCTTCGCTATATAAACTATAAGTGTGCCAAGTTTCATGCTCCTCAGTCCGCGTAAGTTTCGTAACAGGGGTACAAAGTTTCTGCTTCATATATTAATGTATAGATATTCAGTACACCAGGATCTGATTTATATCGATATTCGGAATTAATTGATATTCATACAACGATGTATCATTCAATACAGTGGAATAGTGATGTAGCCGATAACATACTTATTCAAATTGCATTCGTTCTTATGTTTTTAGAAGAATGTGAGGCAGAAGCCTGTATTGTGACTGTAAACGCGACAGGTTGTGGGTTCATACAAACTACAGGAAATGAAAATATTAAATTATATTTAGTATTTTCATTTCTTCGCTCTTGTAACAAGGTAAAGCGCGGCGTTGAGTTACGGTACTCAGCACGCAATGCCTCAATTCCGCGGAAAGTGGGGAACGGAAATATTAAAAAGGGAACGGAGTGTCTTAACAGTACCTAGTGTTAAGACACTCCGTTCCTCCGTTCTCAGGTTCAATTTATGTGCGGGGTACAGCGTGAAGCTATGAATGAATGAGTGAGGCAGATGCGGATTTATACATTTTGAAGGCATAGGCTGGTAAGTTTTTGCCAATACCGCAACTTCTTTGTTTTTTATCTTCACGTTGTATCCCGCACAACGCAGGGTAGGCAGAGGGAACTTGAGCACCTAGTTATAAGACACACCATTCTATTAATACTCCTATTTCCCACTTTCCACCAAATTGCGTGGTGCGTGGCGGAACTCAACGCCGCGTTACCAGATCTACTCAACGCCGCTTTGCCATGTTACCAGAGCGAGCAAATAAAAATTCTAAATATTATAAATATTTAATATTTTTATTTACTGAAGACGGTATCGAACCCACAAACCATTGCGTTTACAGCCGCAGGTCTGATAAATTTCAGGATATATTTCATATTTACTGCAATTTCACCATTTTTCACTAAAAAGTATAACCAATTGTTGCAAACTATAATCTGTCATCAGAAAAGCGACAAAGAAAATCAAAATATTCTTTATTCAAATACGCTATTACAAGCACTTTTGAATCGTCAATTCACAAAAGATGTCAGTCGTGTCAGTCCTAACGGAAGCTACCTCCGGCTCGGAAGGCAGTTCTGGTGAGAAGAGCCGGCAAGAAACTCAACAGTTGCTCGTTTCAAATAAAATTTTATAATAAATTTACAGCAACGATAATCCTCCTGAGCGAGCATCAACAGCATTTAATTCCACACATGAACATCTGTATAGTATTCTTGGACAGAATAATATACTTTCCTTAATAATTAATATATTTTTGTTGTAAGCTTTAATCTGACTCATCAGAAATTCGTCATACATATATATTTTTAATTTCTATGAGGTACCAAAAAAACGACTTCGCAAATTTACCGCTCGCAAAAATCTGCCTAAGTCTCTTTTTATGTTAATACGTCAAGGAAAAACTTTGGACTGTTTATGGTAATAATGACATTGACATACGAACTCATTAAACGTAATTAAATAATAACTTTAATTTAATAGATTTTCTTTACCTTTTACGCTATCATACCAGTAAACAAAACCAGTAAAATATTACGCCTGTCGTGGCGCATGCAACTTTAAATGCGACAGCTTGTGGGTTCGATTCCCACTCCGGGAACTGTGTCATTTCCTGGGTTTGGTACAAGGCAAAGCGCTGCCTTGAGTTCCAACACCTCAACACTCAATGCCTCATTTCAGCGTAAAATGGGGAACTGATTGACTTAACACTAGGTTGTCAGCTTCCCTCTGCCTACCCTACCTATATGCGGGATACAGCGTGAAGACAAAAAAAATCTTCAAAGCATTTAGCAGTTTGGTTTTTGTCAAACTTGATTTTTTGCAATTCCAATTTTTTGTCGACCATGTTTTCTTTTTCGGCATTCCTAATATCGCAAATCGTCAGTTCATACTACTCACGCTGCTGGTAAATCAGTCACTGATTTCTTATAATTTACAAAAGGTAAACCTAAAGGTATAAAAATCATGTTATATGGACGTTTCGCCGCTGATAGGGACATACATACATATACATACATGCCTGTTGCTAGATCTCTCATTTAGGCATAAGTAGCAAAAGAGATAGAGGGAGACTTCGGTTTACCTTCGAGAACACAGTATCATTGATACTGGAGGAAGGTCAACTAAAGCATGAGGACTTATCTCAAAGAAGAGGGCATGTATGAAGGCGCTAATGATTGTGAATGAGACGAAAGTGTGTAGAGACCGTAGCGTTTAACTCCGTCCTCATTGACTACCCCGCTAGAGATAAAGCGTGAAGCTAAGTTACGTCCCTATGAAATTACTCTATAGCCACCTAATATTAAAATTCTTTTAGCGATAAAAAGTAGATAAAAGTATCAAATAGTTAAGACCAATTATATGATCTCAAACCATTGATATTGACATTGCACAAATTGACAATGTTTTTTTTTATTATATTTATTTATTTAGCTTCACGTTGTAAGGTAAAGTGCGGTATTGAGTTCCGCCACTCAGCACGCAATGCCTCAATTCGGCGGAAAGTGGGGAACGGAATTGTTGATAGAGAACGGAGGGTCTTAATACATCGGACGTCGGGTTCTCAGGTTCTTTCTGCCTACCCTGCTATATGCGGGATACAACTAAGAATATGTGTACAAATTTCATGATAATCGATTGAGTAGTTTTGGCGTTAAAGCGTTACAAACAAACTTACATTCACATTTATAATAATAGTAATATTTCAGAGTGGTCCAATTTAGCCCACTCTCCTCTTTTAGTGGCAATCCCGTGGAATGTATATTTTTAGAATATAGGTCGCTGTTAGACACATGAAAATCACCTTTAACGCCTGTCGTGGCGCAGAGGCACAAGCGTGCGACTGTATACACGACAGGTTGTGGGTTCGATTCCCACTCCAGGAAATGTTAGTATTTTCATTTTCCTCAATTTGGCGGAAAGTGTGGAACGGAATTGTTGTAAGAGAACGGAGTGTCTCACAAACACTATGCTAGTATTAATTTAGACCTCTCGTGGCGCAGAGGCACAAGCGTGTGACTGTAAATGCGACAGGTTGTGGGTTCGATACCTATATTAAATAATACTTGTGTTCCTATTGACGCGTTAACAACACGTTGTCTTTTGGAGTGTATATGTTTATATGAACATGGATGTCAAACCATGGGAGTGTGTGTAACTTTTTTTTTTTAATAATATACTTTGCATACATTGTTTTTAAAAAAAATGTTTACATTCTGCACTTCTTCGCTATATAAACTATAAGTGTACCAAGTTTCATGCTCTTTCATCCGCGTAATTTTCGTAAAGAGGGGTCCAAAGTGTTTGCTTCACATATTTATATACAGATTTAGCATTTTCAATTCCTCGCACTAATAACATGCCAAAGCGCGGCGTTGAGTTCCGTCACTCAGCATGCAATGCATGAATTCGGCGGAAAGTGGAGAACGGAAATGTTTAAAGAGATCGGAGTGTCTTAACACTAGGTTCTCAGGTTCCCTCTGCCTACCCTACTATTATACGGGATACAGCGTGAAGCGTCTCAAATTCGGGCAGAAGGTGGAGAACGGAGTGCCTTAACACTAGGACACAAAGTCTGTGTTATGTCAAATAAAGAGTGAATCTTTCAATTCAAATGAAATTCAATTGGAAAGCTTGAAATTCAAATACAGTTGAAATTCGTCTAACAATTATACCGCGTTTAAATTTATATTAAGCATACGTAAGACATGGCGTGATGTGACAGGTTTTTTGCCTCCACCGAGAATCGAACTCTATTCCCTTGAAATAACGTCTTATTTTTAATATTTTTATTATTAGACACTTTTTAATATGTCTATTTTATGAACATAACTAGATAGTTATTGTTTTTTGGCCAATTTGTACAAAATCTTTGTAAATTCTAGTCTATGTGTTGTTCTGATGTATAAGCTATGTTACTATAAAGTTTCATATAGATATGTTCAGTAGCTTTTGCGGTAAAGAGTAACAAACAGTTAGAAAAATGCTATTTAATTAAAACTTTTATGGGTATCGAAAGAAAGGTCAGTGGTTCCGTAATTAAGGTGTGTGTCGATTCCATTCCCAAAATAATTAAGATTTTTAAATAAAGAAAATCGATTTCAAATAAAAAAACACTAAATGACAATTATTACGAATAACTCATAAACTACTCGTCAGGTCTTAAATCTATATATAAATACGAATCTAGTTCGTTGTTGGTTAAATCGTGAAGCAAAAACTTTGGATCCCTTTTTACGAAAATTACGCGGTCGGAGGAGCATGAAACTTGGCACACTTATAGTTTATATAGAGGAGTGCAGAATGCTAACATTTTTTTAAATAATGCATAAAAAGTATATTAAATTAATAAAATAAATGTTACACACACTACCATTTATATAAAATGACATATACATAACGCGTTAACAACGCGTTGTTAACGCGTTACCGGTTAATAATCAACCTATTAGTTAATTCGAAAAAAGCCATCGTGTCTGTGTGACAGCGTCTGACTGTAAACGCAATTGGTTGTGGGTTCGATTCTCACTCATGAACATTAGATCTATCTTATATTATCTTAAAATTATTTTTATGTTAATTTTCTACAATTCTGAGTACTGCCAAATGTAATGAAATTCTAATAATGAAAAAGAGGATAAAAATAACAAAATTTCCTTTAAAATAATATTTTTTGAAAGTTGAAAATATAATATAATAATTTAAAATGACGTGAATTCACGTCAGCCCCAACCAGGATAGAATTTTCAATGACGTGAATTCACGTCAGCGGTCGCGGTTGTTTTAACACTTAACACGTCTTAACACTATGTTCGGTTCGGTTCTTTCTACCCTGCTATGCGGGATACAGCGTGAAGCGAGAAGCGTGCATATAAAAGTTGGCCACCATTTTGAAATACTAAATATGAACGCCGGAAGTGCTCTTTTTAGTTCACGATACGAATTCAGCGTAACAACTTTTTTTGTTTTAAAAACTCGATATTATACAATATTATGTCACATATGGCGTAAGACTATCGTGGTTCAGTGGGACTTTAGACGCGATTGGTGGGGGTTCGATTACCTCGTGGTCGTGCATTTAATTATTCATTCGCAAGATAAAGAACTGCGTTAAATACCGCCTAAAGCCTCGCAGAACCTATTTTGAAGATTGATTATATATAACGCTCATCGTGGCGCAAGCACAAGCGTGCGACTGTAAACGCGACAGGTTGGCCGGTTCATTCTCACTCCAGGAAATGGAATTTTTAATTTCCTGGGTTTTTGGTAACAAAGCGCGTGTTGGAGTTCAATCCTCTTTTCAATGCCTTAATTCGGCAGAGCTGAGGGCAGTCGTTTTAATACTGGGTTCCCTCTACCTACCCTGCCATGCGGGATACAGCGGCGTAAGATATGTATCTTCACATTACAGCGTGTAACTGGAGCCATCCTGCACACATAGCAGGGTAGGCAGAGGAACTGGAACCTAGTGTTAGGACACTCCGTTCTTGTTATTCCGTTCCCCACTTTCCGTCGAATGAGGCATTGCGTGCTGGTGGCAGAACTCAACGCCGCCTTCTGCTGTTCGATAATTATACATGTTAGATGTTGAAATGGTTATATTTAAATTATTATTATTTCTGCGCAGTGATCTTAAAGTACGGCGTTGAACCTTAGAATTCAAGGAGCAGTGTGAAAAAGAAAACCGACGATAAATACAATGCATTAAATAGTAATAATATTACGAATAACTCAAAAACTACTCGTCTGATCTTGCTCAAAATTTAGTAGGATACATTCACTTATTTTAATATCATATACAATAGAAATCATCAAAATTGGTTCTTAGTAAAGTTATACAGTTACACAAATAACAGACGAAGTGTTAATCTCTTTCTGTTAAGTCGAAGTCAAAGTCAAAAGTCAAAGTCAAAGTCAAATAATTTTATTCAAAATAAGAAGTTACAAGCCATTTTTTGAACGTCAAATAATTTACCACCGGTTCACTAAATTTAATGCCTCAGACCTGAGAAGAACCGGCGCAAGAAACTCAGCGGGACTATTTTTTTTTTTTTTTTTATATTCGACAGAAGAAAAACCGAAGAAATTCGAAGTGGGTTGCATAATCTGTTATTGACTTCTTGAAAGAACGGAAGTTTAAAGCCTTTGGTGAAAGTGATATCAAAATCCGTTAAGCGTTTTTAATATGGAGTATTTATTGATAGACTAGCTGTATCCTATGACTTTGTTTACGTTTGTTTGAATTAAAATTTATCATCTGCATATTCATTGGCGCAGAGAGGCATAAGTGTGCGACTGTATACGCGACAGGTTGTGGATTCGATTCTCACTCAGAAAATGTAAAATTTCGTATTTTCATTTCTTGTGTTTGGTAACAAGGCAAAGCGCGGCGTTGGTTCCGCCACTTAGTACGCAATGCCTCAGTGGGCGGAAAGTGGAAACGGGTGTCTTAACACAACGTTCCTCTGCCTACCCAGCTATATACAGGATACAGTGTGAAGCTATGTATGTATGTATGTACCAGTGTAATCCAGAGAGAGAACCCAGTGCTCAAACACTCCGTTCATTCCCCTATAATGTTCCCTATATCTATGAACCTAACTGATGTTTACAGTCAGCTGTTATTGAATCACGATGGTTTTCATTTATAAATAGTTTTATTGTCTGCTGACTTAGTTTTTGGCACACTCTTAAATGACATTGACATCGCTTCTTATGTAACTCATGTAAAAATTTTCAGTGATATCGAGTGGTTAGAATGTAAGGAATAAATATTAGTTAAAATCTATTGTATTATTTGGTGGTAGGAGGAGGTTCGTCCTCCGTCTGGCTCCCGCGACCACTATCGTCGAGACGAACCGCCAAATATCTTATGATGTGTTCAGTTCGTTGGCATGTAAGCCAGGTTTTCCCCTTTCCTGCCCATCCTTTCCCAAAGTGTAGTGGTTCCGATAGTGAGCTACTACGTTATCCTCCCTTTTCCATCTTAATCCTCTAGGTTGGCAGCAACGCGCACATCTAGTACATCTCTTGTGTTGTAGATGTTCATGGGCGAAAGTAACCGCTACCATCAGGCGGTCCTTCTCACCATGAACACCATCAATTATCCATAAAAAAAAAAAAAAATCTAATGTATATATTCCTCTTTATAAAAGGTTTCATACAATCGAATTTGTTATTCAGATGAGTTGGTGATCAGCCATCTGCACCTAAGTCTTCTGGTGGGTTCGCCACCTTGGTCACAAACCATATGTATACCCTTTGATTCAGGTTTGGTCGCGGTAACACGGCCGGTTTTAAATGCCAGTTTACTCGGCTTTCATCCTATACCTTCTGCTATTGCTCCTGGTAGGAAGTGGCACTCTCATTCTGTAGAGAGGAATGGAGTAAAGCGTTGGAGGAAGTTAGGAATTCCACCGAGAATATTCACGGCCACTAATGATGATTGCATATATACCCTCGAAATAAAATTTCACTGTTTAATGTCCCTCTTGTAAAGCGGTACAGGTGCTAACTCCCTATATGTCGTATAACTAAAATCATAAACAGTGTAACAACAACATGGACATCTTCATGAGCTCTATCAAATACATTAAATAATTATACTTCAAGTGCATGAAAATTTAATGTGTAAAATAAAAAATAAATTAATTCTTTAAAAAATTAATTTTTTATAACCCCCATTTACAAATTATATTTAATTGATAATTGTGGGCAATATTTTAATTTAACTCAATTTAATTACAATTTTATTTTATTACGTCATTTGTTATATAATTACTTTTTATTATTATTATTATTATTTCTTGTTTTAATTATTATTATTGCATGTGGTGCTAACCTATAATTAATTGTACAATTGGGTGTTATGTTATGAGTTATTGTAAAATATTATAATGTATTAATTGTAACAATTGTTGGCTGGCCTTAATAAATAAATAAATAAATAAATAAATATACAATTACATCTATAAGTGACGAGGCGTCCATACAACACAGTTCCCACCGGCTTGCTTTAATGTTTAAAATATAAGTATGACTCTTAAAAAAAATGTCGCCAGAACAATTTGGAGCTCAAATTGTAATTAAGTTTGAAAAAAAAGAACAAGACCGGTGTGAAAGCTAAAAAAAAGTCACCAGAATAATGTTGGGTGTAAAATTGCAAAAACACAAGCTCTAACACCTAAAACCCCATAAAAAAAACTTGTCACCCAAATTCGATACTTATTTTAAATTTCTTCTACCCAAAGATTATTTCTAAGAATGTTTATCAACAGAATGCTGTTTGATAAAAAATTTAACACTTTAAAAATGTTAAAAAACTGCAATTCCACACCAAATATTTGACCTCAACGGGAATCAAACTGGCGACCTTCTGAATAAGACTACATTGCATTATACAAAGATAATTAAAATTTTAGTTAACTAAAACTAAATGTGGCCCACGTTAGAAGCACTAGCTATCAATGGCTAGGCGTCCATACAGCTCGGTTGCCACCGGTTTGCCTAACTTTTGAAAGCAAATGTATGAGACTTAAAAGAAAAGGTCGCCAGAAAAATATTGGGCACAAAATTGCAAAAAAACGAGCTCTGACATCTTAAAGACCTAAAAAAAAAAGTACATCTTGTACCATCCTACACCGACTCCCCTAAAGATTAACCCATTAAAACTTACTCGGTATAATACACATAAAAAATTACAGTCCAATTGCGTACCTCCCTTTTTTAATATGCGACTGTAACCGCGACAGGTTGTGGATTCGATTCCTACTCCAGGAAATGGAATTTTTCATCCGCGACTCAGCACGCAATGCCTCAATTCGGTGAAAAGTGGGGAACGGAGTGTCTTAACACTACGTTCCCTCTGCCTACCCTGCTATATGCGGGATACTTTTTGTTAGGTGGTAGGAGGTTCGTCCTCCGACTGGCTCGTGACCACTATCATGTCAAAGGACGAACCGCCGTAAATATCTAATGATGTGTTCTGGGTTCGATGGCATGTAAGCCAGATTTTCCCCTTTCCCACCCATCCTTTCCCCAAAATGTGGTGGTTCTGATAGTGGACTTACATTGTCCCTTCCATCAGTATCCTTTCTAGGTTATAACGCATCCACAACATCTCTGGTGTTGTAGATGTCTGGGTGGCGAAGCGGTGGGTTCTACCATCAGGTGGTCCTTCTGCTCGTTTGCCGTCCGTTATCACTAAAAAAAAATACAACGTGAAGTTAAGTGTATATATGTATGTATGTAATCACAAGAGGTGAGATTAGTTTATTTCTAAGAAAAAAAAGAAGTATTATAAACAAAAAATTGAAAACGTTTTAACATGTGATGACAGATACTTAACATGCAATGAAGCTACAAAAGATCCCACTAAGGGGCTTCGTATAGGCGATCGTAAAGTGACTGTAACCGCGACAGGTTGTGGGTCTTCATACATTACTACAAATGAAAATATTTAGTATTTTCTTTACTTCTCGCTCTGGTAACAAGGTAAAAACGTGGCGTTGAGTTCCACCACTCAGCACGCAATGCCCTACCTGGCGGAAAGTGGGGAATAGAGTGTCTTAAGACCAGGTTCCCGGTTCTCTGCCTATCTTGCTATATGCGGGATACAAAGTGTGAAGATTAATTGAATCTTCAGCTACATTTTAACATTCTCTGCTTGCATCATGTTCTAATTTACTAATAAGTTTTATTTTTAGTTAGTTTTTAGGTCAATTTCTTGGCAGGATTACTTTTTTAAATAGACCATTGGCGCAGTGGAACACGGTCTCAATTGACACAAACGGAACTTTAAACGTCGTTTTCTTTCAGACGTTTAAGATAACTAGTGTCCCCATTTCTTACGCGTTAACAACGCGTTGCCCAGTAACGTATATAACACTTCTGTAACATACCTTTCTTTCTCCTTTTTTCAAGTTGGTAAAATTAGAAATTTATAAAATTTGACTTAGACCAATTCTCCCTTATAAAAAATATATGTTATAATTCAATCACAAATTAATAACTGTTGCAAATAGAACAGACTTTAATTTTACTTTACAAGAATGAACCCCCTTGTTGTTACTGATAATAAGGTACTTTGTACCACTGAACCGATGAGGTCACTGTTATTACCAGACGTCAAAAAAGGTACTCAGTTCGTATGTTTTTTATGTGTTACCACATAAATTTTTATTGTGAACCAATTCCTGGATGATTCTCTTTAATATTGAGCTAAGGCAGTTTAGGGTGAAAAAATTTTATAAAGGTAAGCTGATATATTTAGGGAAGTTGGTATACGAAGTCCATACATACATAGCTTCACGCTGTATCCCGAATATAACATGTAGGCAGAGGTAACCTAAAGTTGGGCACACCTCTGTTCTGGCAATGCTTTAATTGAGGCATTGCGTGCTGGAAGTGGCGAAACTCAACGCCGCGCTTTGCCTTTGTTCACAAACCCAGGTTTGAAATATTCCATTTTCTGTGGGAATCGAACCACAACCTGTCGCGCTTACAGTCGCAACACTTGTGCCTCTGTGCCAATGACAGGCGTTTTTTATTATAAACGTATGATTCAATGAGGATAAATGGTATGTTACTCTTTTCACACAAACTAATGAATGGATTGAGACTAACAAAACAGCTTCACGTTTTATCTCGCAAAAGTGAGGAAAATTGTAATCCTTAATATACTTTTATAGTAACTTTACTGTAATACATCAGAAAATAATTTATAATTTAATAATTTTACTAGTAACTCCTTTCTGCTGACGCGTTAACAACGCGTTGCCTGGGATTGAAATTTACTTCAATACCTTCACACTATACCGGTTTCCATAAAATATATCTGCTTCCCTAAACTTATCGGCTTCCCAAGTATACATCGGCTTCCTTTAATTTTAATACCGGCTTGCTTAATCCAAAACTTCCACCCCTCGCCACTGCATACCACAGATGAGTCCGTTTTCGTGGTACTTAAAGTGTTAAAAAATGTAAATTGGACGAATGAATAAGAAAAATAAACAACTGTACTAACCTTATCAGCTCCCACCATAAAGTCTTCCTTAGCAGTCACTCCGTTAAAATGCACTCTGTTTTCCACTTCCCCATCCACCAAGAAGTCAGTCATCACAAAATTCACCACCTCCCTATTCAAATGTCGACGTAAATATCTAATATCGTTCATTTTCACATCACTACTGTTCTTAGGGCTGTGCCTTTTTTCATGCAGTTCTACATCTTCTTTGTCACAATTAATAGAACCGAGTAGAAGAAGAAGAAGAACTGGTGTCCGTAACATTCTCCTCCAAGTTATGAATGCTGCCTTTTTCTTTGCTTTTGGTGACTTCAGTTCCATTGCTGATCTGTAAGAGAAGCGAGATTGGTTATAATGGACTGGTATCAACGCAATAATTGGCAGAGAAATGTGGATACAAACTAGTCTTTTTTTAGCTTCACGCTGTATCCCGCACATAGCAGTATAGAAAAAAAATCAAAATATTCTTTATTCAAGTAGGCTATTATAAGTACTTTCGAATCTTCAATTTACAAAGGTGTCAGTCGTGTCAGTCCTAACGGAAGCTACCTCCGGCTCGGAAGACGGTTCTAATGAGAAGAGCCGGCGAGAAACTCAACAGTTGCTCTTTTCAAAATAAAATTTTTACAATAAATATATAACTATGATGAGCCTCCCGACTCCCAGGTGAGCGTCAACAGCATTTAATTCCACACATAGGCAGAGGAAATTAGAAAACCTAGTGTTAAGACACTTCTCTCTTTTAACATATCCGATCCCGACTTTCCATTGACGCATTGCGTGTTGAGTGGCGGAACTCAACGCCGCGCTTTGTTTTGCTACTAGAGCGAGGAAATGAAAATACGAAATATTATTTCCATTTCTTGCAGTGTGTATCAACCCATAATCTATCGCGTTTACACGACAGGTCTATGATTAATATTTTAAAATAATTATTGTTCGAGTGGGAATCGAATCTACATCTCGTTTTTACAGCCAGACAGTGTCCCACTGTGCCATATTAGCCGATGAAAAAATATTAACATAATAATATGTAACACAAATCGATAACCTTGACTTCTTCTCCATAGATAAGTGTAAGAGATAAGGAAAATCCGTAATTTCATCAAAACATGATATATATACATATGTATTGGTATTTGGTGTCTTTAAAGCTTATAGGCTTATCTTTATCATATCCTGACTGATTTCTGACGTATGATTTCTGACGTAGTGGCAAGTCACTACGTTTTCCACTTTCATCATTTTGGAGGCAGTAAAAAATATTTTTAAAGCGGTGTCTTTTTTTTAGAGGTCTGTCGACGACTGTAAACGCGACAGGTTGTGGTTTCGATACACACACTAAGAATTAAAAATATTAAATATTAATAATGATTAATATTTAGTATTTTCATTCCCTCGCTCAGGTAACAAGGCAAAGCGCGGCGTTGAGTTCCACCACTCAGCACGCAATGCCTCGATTCAAAGGGAAAGTGGGGACTCGCAAAACGTTAATAGAACGGAGTGTCTTAACACGTCGAGTTCTTAGGTTCCTCTGCCATTAAAGAATTGTAAAAAAAGTCTCCTGAGTTTCTTGCGCCGGTTCTTCCCCAGGTCTGAGGCATTAAATTTAGTGAACTGGTGGTAAATTCATTTGACGTTCAAAAAATTTAAATTATCATATGTTCACCGTAAGTGGGCTATACTAAATCATCTTATCTCAGTATAATAGATTATGTTTAATATTGTGTTATATGAGGAAACTTGCTTTTATATATATATATATATATATTAACTCACGCTGTAACCCGCAAATAGCAGGGTAGGCAGAGGGAATCAGAGAACCTAGGTGTTAGCGACACTCCATTCTCTTCAACAATTCTGTTCCTCATTTTCCGCTCGAATTGAGGCATTGTGTGTTGAATGGCGGAACTCATAGTCAAAAAGCCAAATAATTTTTATTCAAAGTAAAAAGTTACATGCTTCATTTTAAACGTCAAATAATTTAAGACCGGTTCACCAAATTTAATGCCTCAGACCAGAGAAGAATCGGCGCAAGAAACTCAGCAAAGGGACTTTTTCCTCAGTCAATACTTTACAATTATTTATTAGTGACAATGATACCTTTGAAACAGACTGGAGCGAGCATTTCATTCCCAAGGCGTGTTATCATTTTTAAAATCATTAATTAAGTAACAACCTTTAACACACAAACGTCATGCAGGTTTTCTTTGACTATCCTGCTTAATACATTCGCGACCGCCGACGTGAATTCACGTCATTTTAAATTCTATTCCTTGTTGACGCTGACGTGAATTCACGTCATTTTAAATTATTATATTATATTTTCAACATTGATATTTTAGAACAAATTTTATACTTTTTATTCTTCCCTTAACGATAAAAGTTTGCGGGATAAAGCGTGAAGCTAATTAAAAGTACATGCAAATATATTAATTCCCTCTCATGTATATGAACCCTCAACCAACCGCCTTTACTCAGCGTCAGAAGGTGTCCCACTGCGCCATGATGGTGCATTAAGTACTAATTTCCTTTACTTGGTCAAACAAGACATACAACATTCCTCACACTAAAATGTACTAGTAGCTAACTAGATACTTATCACAGTATTATGGTTTTTTTTTATCTTCACGCTGTATCCCGCACATAGCATGGTAGGAGTGGCGAGGCGTCCATACAACTCGGTTTCCATCGGGTTGCCTAACTTTCCAAAGTACAATTACGAAAGTAAACAAAATGGTCACCAGGAAAATATGAAACTCGAAAAATCAAAGCAAAAAAAATTGTAATTGAGTTTGCAGAACAACAAAATATACCGGCTTCTCTAAAAATTACCGGCTTCCCTAAATATATGTTACCGGCTAACCTAAATGCACATCGGCTTCTCTTAATTTACCAGCTCGCCTAACTAACATTTTCATCCCTCGCCACTGCAGTGTAGGCAGAGGGAACCTGAGAACCCACGTGTTAAGACACTCCGTTCTAACATATCCGTTCCCCACTTTCCGCCGAATTTAGGCATTGCGTGCTGAGTGGCGGTACTCAACGCCGTGCTTTGCCTCGATCGAGAAACCAGAGTGAGAAAATGAAAATACTAAATATAATTTAATATTTTCGTTTTCTGTAGTGTATATGAACCCACAACCTCTCGCATTTACAGTCGCACGCTTGTGCCTCAAACCACGACAGACCTTTATTCTATGGAATATTTGATGTTGATGAAACTTTAGTACTTTAATAGATAATATATCGTCATCTGATAAGAATTCTACGTCACATCGTAATTATCGCGTGATGTATGAATACATGCATTATGAAGGTGATATGACGTGTGTTAACTAACTTGAGGTAAGGAAGGAAAGAAAAATGGAGGCAGAAGGTGAAAATCGGAATGTCTAATAAATATAAATACATGTAAGGGGAGGGGCAGAGGCCCAAGCGTGCGACTGAAAACGCAGCATGTTGTGGGTTCGATTCCCACTCCAAGAAATATAAAAGTTTAGTATTTTCATTTCCTGGGTTGGTAACAAGGCAAAGCGGCAGCGTTGAAATCCGCGACTCAATATGCACGCCTCACTCCGGCGTGGAAAGTGAGGAACGGAGTGTCTTAACACTAGGTTCCTCTGCCCACCCCCTGCTATGCGGATACAGCGTGAAGCTATGTATGTAGTTTTTCAAGCGTTAACGCACACTTAGGAAACGAAAAACATTTTTTGAAAACGTATAAATTTGAACGAAGCGAGACTCGAACCCACGCCTCTTGTCTCCCGTCCGCGCCCTCTGACCACTAAGCCATGCGTTCCATACCCAGCTGCGTCGAAAATCTTATATGTTACGCTTGTTACTGTCTTTGTGTAGCAGAAATTAGTAAAAATCTCTCTACAGAGATGCTAAAAACATAAATAAATTTTAATACAATTATTAATAAAGTAACGGCTGTCGTGGCGCAAAGGCACAAGCGTGCGACTGTAAACGCGACAGGTTGTGGGTTCGATTCCCACTCCAGGAAATGTTTGTATTTTCATTTCGTCGTTTTGGTAACAAGGCAAAGCGCGGCGTTGAGTTCCGCCACTCAACACGCAATGCCTCAGTGCAGCGGAAAGTGGGGAACGGAATTGTTGAAAGAGAACGGAGTGTTAACAATAGGTTCTCAGGTTTCCTCTGCCTATCCTGCTAAATGCGGGATACAGCGTGAAGTTAAATAAAAATAAATAATAATAATAAAGTGGGAATCGAACCCATAATCATCGCATTTACAGTCACACGCTGTTCCACTGAACCACAATGGCTTAGTACAGTTTTAGAAGGAAACTCTAACATTTATGTTAATAACAAACGTATGGCATGTTTAATACAGGGAATTATGAATCATGCTCACGTCAGTAGGTATCCTAGAAAATTAGTTATCATATATTTTTAGCTTCACGCTGTATCCCGCATATAGCAGGATAGGCAGATGGGAACCTGAGAACCATTGTGTTAAGACACTCCGATCAATTAATTTCCGTTCCCCACTCTCGCCGAATTGAGGCATTGTGTGCTGAGTGGCGGAACTCAACTCCGCGCTTTGTCTTACGAGAGCGGAGAAATCAAGATAAGTACAATAATTCTCCCGAGAGTTCTCGTTCTGTTCTCTCAGCACTTCCCTACACGCCGCATGTCATGTTGCTATGTGCAGTAGTTTCTCGTTCTCCTCTCTCAGCACTCCCCTACACTCCCCGCGTCCCTACACGCCACATGTCATGTTTCTATGCAGTAGTTTCGTTCTCCTCTCAGCACTCCCCTACACTCCCCGCGTCCCTACACACCACATGTCATGTTTCTATGTGCAGTAGTTTCTCGTTCTCCTCTCAGCACTCCCCTACACTCCCCGCGTCCCTAAACGCCACATGTCATGTTTCTATGTGCAGTGTTTCTCAGCGTTCTCCTCTCTCAGCACTCCCCTACACCTCCCTGCGTCCCTACACACATCACATGTCATGTTTCTATGTGCAGTAGTTTCTCGTTCCTCTCTCAGCACTCCCCACACTCTCCGCGTCCCTCTACACATCACATGTCATGTTTCTATGTGCAGTAGTTTCGTTCTCCTCTCTCAGCACTCCCCTACACTCACTGCGTCCCTACACATCACATGTCATGTTTCTATGTGCAGTAGTTTCGTTCCCCCCTCTCAGCACTCCCCTACACTCACCGCGTCCCTACACGCCACATGTCATGTTTCTATGTGCAGTAGTTTCGTTCTCCTCTCTCAGCACTCCCCTACACTCCCCGCGTCCCTACACACATCACATGTCATGTTTCTATGCAGTAGTTTCTAGTTCTCCTCTCTCAGCACTCCCCTACACTCCTCTCGCGTCCCTACACATCACATGTCATGTTTCTATGTGCAGTAGTTTCGTTCTCTCTCTCTCAGCACTCCCCTCTCTACACTCCCCGCGTCCCTACACATCACATGTCATGTTTCTATGTGCAGTAGTTTCGCGTGTACGTTGTCTGTCGTCACCAGTAATGCAGTAAGCATTTTATATATATATATATATATATTATGTAATAAATTCATTCATTTTACACACAAAGTGAATTGAATACAACCTTGCGTTTAATTATAGATTTTAATTAATTTTTTTTTTTAGAAAAATGTAAGAAAACTGACAATTTGTTATAGTCACGGTAGATTGAAACAAAGCATTAAAACCATAGTGGTTCAGTGGTAATACTGTTTTGAAGTAATAAGATCATAGAATTATAATTAAATTATTTTATGATTGAGACCAGTCGTGGCGCAGAGATGCACAAGCGTGTGACTGTAAACGCGACAGGTTAGGGTTCGATTCCTACCCAGGAAAATGCAAAAGTAGTAATTTCATTTTCTAGGTTTGGTAACAGCAAAGCGCGGCGTTGAGTTCCGCCACTCTTGCACGCAATGCCTCACCTGTTGGAAAGTTGGGAACGGGAGTGTTCAAACTCCCTGGATTCTAAGATTCTCTGCCTACCTTTGCTATATGCGTGGATACGGCGTGGAGTAAAGCTTTTTTGATTTACTGAGATCAGTCATAGCGCAGACCACAAGCGTGCGACCGTAAAACGCGACAGGTTGTGGTTTGGTTCTCACTCTAGGGTTGAAAAATATTAAATTAATATTTAGTATTTACTTTTGGTAACAAGGCAAAGCGCGGCGTTGAGTTCGCCACTAACGAATATCACGAATTCTAAGGCGTAAAATAGAGAACTGACTTATCGTGCTAAAAAAGTTAGTTAGTGAAGCAACTCGTCAGTAATCTTTAATTCTTTAAAGTTATAATAACCGGGTCGCGACACCACACTGTTCAATGCGAAATAGAAAGAAAATAACTGGCTTAGCTTTCAGAGAGAGAGAGAGACAGACAGACATAAGCAAGACGCACGGCGCGGCAACTACAGCAAAAAGTGTCGTGCCATAACCTTGGCGTAATTTCTTTTTCCGGTTCAGCCCTTTCGCAACTCGATAAGGCCCGCTTATTACTTTTTACTTATCGACCTCTTGCGGTAGACTGAAGAGATCTCTAGAGATAAGTCCACCTTTTGTGAACTAAAAATTATATTTATTTTTTCTTATGTATTTTTTATGTGCAATAAAGAATATTATAAGGAACTTCGTTCCAATAAAAATGAATATGTATTGAATTCACAACCATCGTGTTTAGAAACACAATATTTGGGGCCATAATAGAGTACTAGTATATATTTTTTAGCTTCACGCTGTATCCCGCATATAGCAGGTTAGCAGAGGGAACCTGAGAACCGACGTAAAGCAATATACTCCGTTCCCCACTTTCCGCCGAATTTAAACATTGCGTGCTGAGTGCCGGAACTCAACGCCGCGCTTTGCCTTTGGTAATTACCAGAGCCAGGAAATGAAAATACTAAATTTAACATTTCCTGGAGGGGAATCGAACCCACAACCTGTCGCGTTTACAGACACTATATTTGGGCCATTATAGAGTAATTTGCATACATATAAGTATATTTTAACCTATTTATTTAGCCTTTGCCCACTAAAAGACAATACGTGACGCAATTATACAATAATGCTGTATCAAGAAATTACGAAAGATTTTAACTTCGTTTCAATTTTTTATATATAACTAGTTGTAGCCTGCGACTTTGTTTGCGTAAACAAAACAGATAACGATTTCAAAATGGGACGTTATTACGAATAACTCGAAAACTACTTATTCATGTGGGCAAAAAAAGAAAACGCCTGTCGTGGCGCAGAGGCACAAGCGTGCGACTGTAAACGCGACAGATTGTGGGTTCATACACACTACAGGAAATGATACTATTAAATTATATTTAGTATTTTCATTTCCTCGCTCTGGTAACAAGGCCAAGCGCGGCGTTGAGTTCCGCCACTCAGCACGCAATGCCTCAATTCGGCGGTAAGTAGGGCGGTAACGTTAATAGAACGTAGTGTCTTAACACTAGGTTCTAAGGTTCCCTCTGCCTACCCTGCTATATGCGGGATACAGCGTGAAGCTAAACTAAAATATTTGGAACATAATTTTATGTTATTTCCTAAGCCTAATAGCGAGAATATTAGAGTAAGTATGAAGAAGAACGTGCTCAGGTGGTTTGGGCACGTCGAGAGGATGAGTGATGAAAGCATGGTGAGAAATATATATGAGGCAAAGGTGAGGGGCAAGAGAGGTAGGGGGAGACCTCGGTTGACCTTCGAGAACACAATACCAATGATACTGGAGGAAGGTCACGTAAAAAGCATGAGGACCCTCCGGAGGGCATGCATGAAGAGGTTGATGACTGTGGACGAGGCGAAAGAGGTATGCAGGGACCGTAGCGTTTGGCGCTCCGTTCTCTCTGATTACCCCGCTAGGCATAAAGCGTGAAGTTAAGTAAGTAAGTAAGTAAAAATTCTACACGTGTAAGAGATATAAAAAACACACAGATAAAAAAACTATTTTTATTGACGTTAAAATTGAAAAAAAAGAACAGTTATATTTCCTTTATTTTTTATTTGTTTAACGTCGATCAATTTAAAAAGTTAAAATAAAAAAGCAGTCGTAAATAATGAATACTTAATAATAAAAAAAAACAAATCCTACTTCTAATAAAAGGCATTTGAAAGTGAAATTATTACGAATAGTTGAAAAACTTGTCAGACAAGAATTAAAATGTATATATTGTACTAGCGGAACTCAACGCCGTGCTTTATTTTTCCCTGTGAGGGGACGGGTATCCCAGCAGTCTGGCTCGCGACCACTATCATGTCAAAGACGAAACGCAAAATATCTAATGATGTGTTCCGGTTCGATGGCATGTAAGCTAGGTTTTCTCCTTTCCCACCCATCCTTTCTCCAAAATGTGGTGGTTCGAGCGAACTACTACATTAACCCCCCTTCCATCTGTATCCTCTAGATCGGCAACACATCTACAACATCTCTGGTGTTGTAGATGTTCATGGGCGAAGGTAACCACTTACCATCAGGTGGTCCTTCTGCTCGTTTGCCATCCGTTATCCATAAAAAAAATGTAACCTTACAAGAAAGAAGAAATGAAAATAATTGCCCCCAGTAAAAATCGAACCTACAATCACAATTACAGACCTTTAGAATCTTTATTTGTGGCATAATTATAATTTAAAAAAAAAACAATACCAAACGTCAAATTCAATTATTCAGTGTAAATGAAGGTGGTTATTATCTATGCACTCGACTGAGTGTACCTGTCAACTTTACTAGAGTACCGCGTTCATAATATATAATATTATTTAAAAACGCCTGTCGTGGCGCAGAGGCACAAGCGTGCAAATGTAAACGCGACAGGTTGTGGCTTCGATTCCCACTCCAGGAAATGGAATTTTTCATTTCCTAGGTTTGGTAAAGCAAAACGCGGCGTTGAGTTCTGCCACTCAGCACGCAATGCCTCAATTCGACGGAGAGTGAGGAACGGAGTGTTTTAAACTAGGTTCCCTCTTCCTACCCTGCTATATGCAGGATATAGCGTGAAGCTACGTATGATGTAATACTTTCATTCCCTCGCTCTGGCGCACGCACAAGGCAAAGTGTGGCGTTGAGTTTCGTCACTCAGCACGCAATGCCTCATTTCGGAGAGTGGGGAACGGAGGGTCTTAACACTATGTTCTCTGGTACCATCTGCCTACCCTGCTATGTGCGGGATACAGCGTGAAATTCAAAGTCGTTTTTTTGTGGTAAAAACCTGGAATTATTATTGTTTATAATAATTTAGTAAATTTTCCTTCTTGACAAGTTAATTTAGAAATGTTAATTACCTCATTAGTAATATATTAATATTAAACATAAAGGAAAATACAATGTAATAATTCACACTTAGAAGTATTGTATGTCAAAAATTTCTGTTTTTTAACCGATTCGATTGGCTTCATCAGAAAGTTGCAAGTCGCTCAGAGAGCTATGGAGAGGGCTATGCTCGGGGTTTCCCTACGTAATAAAATTCGTAATGAAGAAATCTGTAGGAGAACGAAAGTCACCGACATAGTTGTCAAAATATGCAAGCTGAAGTGGCAATGGGCAGACCACATCGCTCAAAGAACTGACAACCGATGGGGAAGAAAGGTTCTCGAGTGGCGACCACGAACTGGAAGGCGTTGCGTGGAACGGACCCTCACTAGATGAACAGATAATCTTGTCAGAATTGTGGGAGAGCGCTGGATGCAGGAGGCATCCAGTCGTAAAACATGGCGTTCTATGGGAGATGCCCATGTCCAGCAGTGGACGTCTTCCGGCTGACGACGACGAACCGATTTTGATGATAGGAGGAGGTTCTTATTCAAGGAACTATTATATTTAAATTACTAGCTGTGCCCACGACTTCGACCGAATAGCATTTATAATTTCGAAATAGTTATTTTTTTGTCTGTTTCTTTGTTCCGGCTAATCTCGGAAATGGCTGGACCGAATTTGACGGGACTTTTACTGGCAGGACGCTGATGTAATAAGGAGTAAGTTAAGCTACTTTTATTTTGAAAAAAATCTTTTAATATATAACGCCTGTCGTGGTGCAGAGGCACAAGCGTGCGCTTGTAAGCGTGACAGGTTGAGGGTTCGATTCCCACTCCAGGAAATGTAAAAGTTTAGTATTTTCATTTCCTCGCTCTGGTAACAAGGTAAAGCGCGGCGTTGAGTTCCGCCACTCAGCATGCAATGCCTCAATTCGGTGAAAAGTGGGCAACGAAGTGTCTTAACACATCGGTTCTCAGGTTTCCTTTGCCTACCCTGCTATGTGTGATTTGGATACAGCGTGAAGCTAAAAAAAGTTTTTTTTTAGTTGAATAAATTCAAAAAGTGAACATTGCTCTGTGTTGTCTTTGAAAAGAAAAATTAAAAAAATAAAATTAGGAAGAACATAACTTAATACCGAACAACGATAGACCTTTATCAATTTATTTACATATAGATAAAAAAATATAAGCGAGATTCGTACCCACGACCTTGCTAGTAAAGTAAGTACCTTATAATTTAAAAACAATATAAATGTTTATTTCTTATTATTATTTATTTATATTTATTTAACGCCTGTCGTGGCACAGAGGCACAAGTGTGACTGTAAAAGCGACAGGTTGTGGGTTCGATTCCCACTCTAGGAAATGTAAAAGTTTAATATTTTCATATCCTGGGTTGCAAAAAAGGCAAGTGGCGTTGAGTTCCGCCACCTCAGCATGCACGCCTCAATTCAGCGAAAGTGGGGGACCGAGTGAACTTAACACTATGTTCTCCGGTTCCCTCCGCCTACCCTGTTATATGCGGGATACAGTGTGAAGCTAAATAAATAAATAAATATATATATATATATATATATATATATATATATATATATATATATATATATAGTATATATATATATTGTTTATTAAAAAACGAAACATATAATTGATGAATAATAAAATTTTAATTTGTACTTTAATTGTTTGTTCTTTGACAAGTAAAAATATTATATATTTTTATATATAGTATATATATATAAAGATATATATATATATATATATATATATATATATATAGTTTTTGCTTCATGGTTTGTATATAGATTTCCTGTCAAAAATCCTCTCTAAATTTAAAAAAAAAAACGCAAATATATATATATATATATAGCATATATATATATATATATATATATATAGTATATATTTTTTTTTTTTTATATATTTTTATATTTATAACCCTTTACGTAAACATGCGGACGGGAGTGAGCATGAAATCTCGGCACACTTCTATAGTTTATATAGAGAAGGAGTGCAATTATAATATATTTTTAAATAATGCATAAAAAGTATATTAAATTAATAAAATAAATGTTACACACACCACCATGGTTTGACATCCAAGTTTATATATAAAGTGACATATAAGGCTATATTATTTAAAGACAACAAGTGTTGTTAAACGCGTCAACGGGGACACTAATTTTTTATAAATGTGAATGTAACTTTGTTTGTTACGCTTAACGCCAAACTACTCAACTGATTTTCATCATGAAACTGTGTACATATATTCTTAGAGGTACACTTAAGTGACATAGGATAATTTAATTATCAAAATTGGTGCAGATGATTTCTTGTTTGTCAAAAAGACGTACCATACACTATATTATGTAGTATGGACTGACGCGGAAAGGATGACAAAGGTAATAGCTAGTATATATAATGAGCTCTTTGATATTCGCGATTATTACACATATTAAATAAAACTATTTTTTTCCTCTTTTTAACTTCACGCAGTATCCTGCATATAGCAGGGTAGGCAGAGGGAACCTGAGAACCTATGTTATGATTACTCCATTCTCTTCAACAATTCGTTCCCCACTGTCTCGTCAGGATTGACGCATTGCGTGCTGAGTGGCAGAACTCAAACGCCGCGCTTTGCCTTTGTTACTTCAAACCCAAGAAACGAAAATACCAATTTTTTACATTTCCTAGAGTAGCAATCGAGTCTCACAACCTGTCAAGTTTACAGTCGCATCGCTGTGCCCTCTGCGCTACGACAGGTGTTACATAACAATTTTGATCATCGTTTTTGCGATAGCTAGTGATGATGTGGTGATTTATATTTCAGTTATGATTCATATTATTTAGGGGTTATTCGTAATAATTTTACTTCTTAAAATCGGTTTCCTTTTTGTTTAATTAATACCATTGGTATTATTCAATATAATGTATTAATTATGAATGTTACGTAAAAATAATTTGGTTACCAAGCAACATTTTATGAACATAAATTACTTAATGCCTGTCATCTTGAGGGCACAAGCGGCAAGTGACCGTAAACGCGATACAGGTCAGGGTTCACTCCCGCCCAGGTAATATAAGTTCAATATTTTCATTTCGTGGGTTTGGCAAGAATTATTAATCCCGCATTAGCGCGGCGTTGAGTTCCGCCACCAGCTACCAATGCCTCAATTCGGCGGGAAAGGAAACAGAGTGTCTTAACACTAGGTTGTCAGGTTCTCTACCCTACTATATGCAAGAAAAAAAATATTTAGTTTTAAATTTTTCTTTATATATGTATATATGTTTAGTAACAGTTGAATTCGGCGTTGAGTTCCGAAAGATATTGTGTTATATATCGAATTAGGGAGGAAAATAGAGAACGGAGTGTCTTGACACTATGTTTTCTATGACTATAGGGGAAATAAGCGTTAAGACTTATTTATACTAGTGTCCCCGTTGACGCGTTAACAACGCGTTGTCTATCAATGTATATGTCACTTTATATAAACATGGATGTCAAACCATGGTAGTGTGTGTAACATTTATTTTATTAATTTAATATACTTTTTATCCATTATTTTAAAAAGATATTATTCTGCACTCCTTCTCTATATAACCTATAAGTGTGCCAAGTTTCATGCTCCTCCGTCCGCGTAATTTTCGTAAATAGAGGTACAAAGTTTTTGCTTCACGTATTTATATATAGATTTCTTTTAATATTGATAGATATTATTTCTATAATGTGTCATAAAAATAGTATATATGTATATAGGAGATAGTTATAGGTTCGATTCCCATATGAATATCTCTTCTATATAGTTATAAAAAGTGCAGGGTTAAGTTACGTTAATTAATACATTAATTAAAGAAAATAGGCACATTGTAGAGAACCGTAATCAAGAATGACTAAGTACTAAATCAACTGCAAAATATATTTAAATATATTTAAAATGTCTGTCGTGGCGTAGAGGCACAAGCGTGCAACTGTAAACGCGACAGGTTGTGGGTTCGGTTCCAACTCCAGGAAATGGAATTTTTCATTTCCTGGGTTTGGTAACAAGGCAAAGCGCGGCGTTGAGTTCCGCCACTCAGCACGCAATGCCTAAATTGAAAAAAAAGTGGGAACGGAGTGTCTTAACACTAGGTTTCCTCTGCCTACCCTGCTATATGCGGGATACAGCGTGAAGCTATGTATGTATGTAAAATACGTCAATTGTTTACCCAACTTCAAAGAAACGAGGTTCAATTTTGAAATTAAATTAACTATCAAATTTCATCCTATTGCATTGTTATCGGATCCGGACACATGTGCACATTTTTAAAATTTTTGACCAATTATTAAAAAACGAGGAATTGAAATTAAAAATGATTTTTTTTAAAGAAGATTAAGACTGTATTTTTTATGTATGTTACAGTATAATTTTTTACTGAATCAATTTTGATAATCTTTTTTTATATGATAGCTAGTAATGATGTGGTTTCGTTTAACTTTAGTTGAGATTTAACGAAGTTTTTGAGTTATTCGTAATAATGTTTTTTTGTTTTTTTTTTTTAACTTCACGCTGTGGGTTACCCGCATATAGCAGGGTAGGCAGAGAGAACCTGAGAACCTAGTGTTAAGACACTCCGTTCTCTTACAACAAATCCGTAATGATACTTTATTGAATATAAATATGGACATGTTAATCTGACAAGTAGTTTTTGATTTATTCGTAATGAGTCTTTAATGAATATAGATATAGTTATTGTTTTCCTTTTTTTTTTTAATTTTAATTATAATATATTTGGTTATATTATCTGTCAACTAATTTTTTTTTTTAATAAATTTAACCTTCACAAAATAAATTAACCTCCAAAAAAAAATTTAAACAGAATTAATATGCCAATAACATTGACAGCAATTAATAATAATTATTATAAAAAAAAAAAAACACCAAAGGCTGTACACCATGTGTCCTTAGTGCAGCATGCATTATAAAAAAAAAAGTTACCTTTCCACAATTCAGCTTAAACAGTCCTTTAACACAAAACCACTCAAACACAAAACAAAAAAACAAATATATATTTAAAAAAAAATTACTTTCAAAGTAAGTTTAGTCAGTAATGTAAGTAAAATCGTGTTTTTGGCGCGATGTCACACAGACAGACATACACACGTCCGCTCAGTACACGAGCTAAGCCAAGACTACCGAAAGCCGAATGCCAGCGTGGTCATCGTATGATCGCGATTAAAAAAAAAAAAACAGCTTTCGCCCGATTTTCTTACCTGTTTCATTTCAAGTATATATTATTAAGTGGGTTATGACACTCCGTTTTTTTTTTTTTATTTAAGGAGAGCTTTTAACGTGGAAAGTGGGGAACGGATTCTATATATAAATACGTGAAGCAAAAACTTTGGATCCCTTTTTACTAAAATTACGCGGACGGAGGAGCATGAAACTTGGCACACTTATAGTTTATATAGAGACGGAGTGCACAATGATAATATTTTTTTTTAAAATAATGCATAAAAAGTATATTAAATTAATAAAATAAATGTTACACACACTACCATGGTTTAACATCCATGTTTACATAAAGTGACATATACATTGCTAAAGACAACGCGTTGTTAAAGCGTCAACGGGGACACTAGTGTTAATAGAGCGGAGTGTCTCAGTTTGTTTCTCTCCTTCTAACGGTCATAGGTTAATATTTTACATAGCATTTCTTCTTCAGTTTCTGTTTCACGCTTTATCTCGTATCAGGGTAGTTAGAGAGAGCTTGGTGTTTAGACACTCCGTTTACCACTTTCGGCCTGAATTTGAGATTTTATGTATTAAGTAGTGGAATTCAACGCATTATCGAGCGGCGTTGAGCTCCGCTACTCAGCACGCAATGCCTCAATTCGGCGGAAAGTGGGGAATGGAGTGTCTTAGCACTAGGTTCTCAGGTTCCCTCTGCCTATTCTGGCATGTGCGGGATACAGCTCAAGATAAAGAAAAAAAACTGTGGAACTCAACGCCGCGCGTTTTGTTAGTAAAGTGAAGAAATTAAAATTATTTCAATATAATCTGTCCTCTTCCTTTTTTATTGTATAGATATTGAATATAGAGTGGCGGAACTTAACGCCGCACACTCTCTTATTTCAAACGAAAAATGAATATTATTTAATTATAATCTTTCTTCAAGTAAGAATTGAATACATAACCATCGTGCTTATAAACAGACATTGTACCACTGCGCTATGATGACATACTTTATATATATAATATTATATATACATATATAATTAATATAATGTTGTGCTTTTTGCGGCGTTGAGTTCCGCTACTCAAAAATAAATTTCAGATGGAAAGTGGTGAATGGAATATCTAGACACTAAATTGTCTTTCAGTTATTTTAAAAATCATTGAAATACATACATCTGTCCAACAAATTAGCAGGAAGATGTCAGTTAGGAAACATTTCCAAAAAAAATTATTAGAATATTTGAAAAAGGTCAACGCGACAGGTCGTGGGTTCGATTCCCACCTCAGTATACGAAAATATTAAATAATATTTAGTATTTTCATTTCCACGCTCTGGTAACAAGGCAAAGCGCGGCGTTGAGTTCCACCACTCAGCACGCAATGCCTCAATTCGGCGGAAAATGGGGAACGAAGTGTCTTAACACTAGGTTCCCTCTGCCTACCCAGCTATATGCGGGATACAGCGTGAAGCTATGTATGTATGTATGTATGTATGTATGTATATCCATTCTTAAAGCTGGTCAGACGACTGTCTATTTGTTATGCGTGGGATCTCAAGTCAGTGACCTAATTCGCAAAGCTTAGGGCTAAAATAAACACATTACCCTCCTTTGTGTAATTCAGTCGGGTAAAAAGAAAAGTACTCAAAAACTACACGTCAGATGTTAAAAAAATTAAATGGGACAACATTAGAAGTACTAGCTATCATATAAAAAAAGAATCATCGAAATTGGTTCAGCCAATAAAAAGTTATAAGGTACACATGATGATTGAGATATCAGTCTCAAGCATCATTAGCTGAGTTACGCTTTTCGCCATAACATTTATTTTTTAATATAGCATATTGTAAATTTTTTTGTAGCAATAAATCTGTTTTTTTATTATTAACTATATATTTTTTTTTAACTTCACGCTGTATCTCGTATATAGCAGAGGGAAACCAGAGAGCCTAGTATTAAGACACTCCATTCTCTTTCAACAATTCCGTTCTCCACTTTCCGCCGAATTGAGGCATTGCGTGTTGATTGGCGGAACTCAACGCCGCGCTTTGCCTTGTTACCAAACCCAAGAAATGAAAATACTAAATTTTTACATTTCCTGGAGTGGGGATCAAACCCACAACCTGTCGCGTATTCAGTCGCACGCTTGTGCCTCTGCGCCACGACAGGCGTTTATATAATCATGTATGCCCAATATTTTTTTTTATGTAGGCTTTTCTATACACTATAGTATGTAGTATGGACTGACATTGACTACGAGCGAAGCCACGGGCAACAACTAGTATAAAATAAAACTTAAAATCCAAAAGAAGCTTGTAGAAAATGTCCACAGCGTATCCGCAACATGTGCGATACAAATAACATCTGTTCGCGAAACAATGGGACGTGTTCTGAGAAACGGATTCGGTCAAATGCAAGGTTAGTGCGGGTTGGATGTCCAGATGTAGCTAAAATTAATGTAAATATATTACGGTTAAGTGGGTAGGTAGGCTTTATAAATAGGTATCAGTGGCAAGAAACGCACTCCGCGTTTGCAAAAAACAAGGTAAAAATATGAGACCAAAAAAAAGAAAGAAAGAAAAAATATATATATTTTTTTTATCTTTACGCTGTGTCCCGCATACAGCAGGGTAGGCAAGCAGTAGGGAACCAGAGAATCTAGTGCTAAGGCTCTCCATTCTCTTTCAACAATTCCGTTCCCCACTTTCCGCCGAATTGAGGCATTGAATTATTTGTAGGAATTGAGAAAGAAAATATATACCGGCTTACCTAAAGATTTAGGGAAGCCGGTATATATTTATTCGGTAGATACCGGCTTACATTTTAAAATTTTCACTGCTCGCCACTGATGTGATACAAATTTAAGCAATGGGACGTGTTCTGAGAAACGAATTTGGTCCGATGCAAGGTTAGTGCGGGTTCGATACAGCGTGAAGTTAAAAAAAAAAGTAGAGTTCATCGTGTCTGTGTGACAGCGTGTGACTGTAAACGCGATAGGTTGTGGGTTCATACACGTGAGGGGGGATTATTATATTTAAAATATTCTCACTTCTTCGCTCTGGGAAGACAAAGCGTAACGTTGATTTCCGCCACTTGACACGCAATGTCTGGAATTTAGACATCAAGTGGAGAACGGAGTGTCTTAACACTAGGTTCTCTTTGACTACCCTATATGGTAAAAAGCGTGAAGTTAACAAAATCTATGTAGAATATGAATCTACGATCGTTTGCGATGGTTTCAAGAGATAAGCAAACTGAGCCACTATGGTGTTTATGGTAATTCTCACGTTATTCAAAATCATTGTTAATATATAGTTAATCTTATTGTTAGAAAGTATTTTTGTATCACCTGCCCTTAAGGGATCGTTGATTCGATTCTTGGTTGGGGTAAATCGCCCTATTTAATTGTTATTATTAACAGACTTTCAAAAAAAGAGGAGATTCTCAATTTGTTTTTATGTGTACACTTAACTTTTTAGTTAACGCCTGTCGTGACGTAGAGGCACAAACGTGCGACTGTGAACGCGAAAGGTTGTGGGTTCGATTCCCACTCCAGGAAATGTAAAATCTAGTATTTTAATTTTTTGGGTTTGGTAACAAGGCAAAGCGCAGCGATGATTTCTGCCTCTGAACACGCAATGCCTCAATTCAGCGGAATATGAGGAACGGAATTGTTGAAAGGGAATGGAGTGTATTAACACTAGATTCTCTGGTTCTCTCTGCCTACCCTGCTATATGCGGGATGCAGCGTGAAGTTAAAAACAAAAAACTTTATTGGGTGAACCAATTTTGATGGTAATTTTTTTTATATGATAGCCAGTGTTTCTGATGAGGTCGCTATTTAAATTTAGTCCCGATGGGACTGTTTTTAAGATATTTTAGTTAACAGAATTATCTTTAAAGGCGATTTTTTTGTTTGTAAAAAAATCTCAATATTTAAATTAATTTGCCATGAGAAATTTGTTCACCTATAAGTCACTTTATCCGCCAATATTACCCAAAGTGGGAATCAAACCCACAATTATCGCTTACAGTAAAAAACCACCAACAGAACCACAATGGAGAATTGTAAATTCGTCTAACGAAAGACATTCTAATTGTTCTACTTCTTGTAAATTTTGATTCATTATCTTTGAAAGTACATTATTAGTGATCTGTTGTTCGATATTAAAATATTTGTTCATAGATTATTGCTGCTGTCGTAGAAATTTCTCGTTCTACTCTTTCAGCACTCCCCTACACTCCCCGCGTCCCTACACGCCACTTGTCATGTTTCTTTGTGCAGTAGTTTCTCGTTCTCCTCTCTCAGCACTCCCCTACACTCCCCGCGTCCCTACACGCCATATGTCATGTTTCTATGTGCAGTAGTTTCTCGTTCTCCTCTCTCAGCACTCCCCTACACTCCCCGCGTCCCTACACGCCACTTGTCATGTTTCTATGTGCAGTAGTTTCTCGTTCTCCTCTCTCAGCACTCCCCTACACTCCCCGCGTCCCTACACGCCACATGTCATGTTTCTATGTGCCGTAGTTTCTGGTTCTCCTCTCTCAGGACTCCCTTAGACTCCCCGCGTCCCTACACGCCACATATCATGTATCTATGTATTGT
>JAKGSA010000471.1:65009-91385 GCA_033558755.1 Philaethria dido
TCCCCGCGTCCCTACACGCCACATATCATGTATCTATGTATTGTATATATAGATAGATGAGACCGCCCAGGTAGTTATGTCATACCACTCACAGCTTCCTAAGTAAATACTTAATGGATTCTCAAAATTGAGATTTTGAAGTTATTTACTTAAATTTATGGAAAGGACGCTAAATATAAGTATATTTTTGTTTTAGCTGTTTCACGCTTTTTCTCGCTTAGCAAAATAGAGAGCCTGTCGTGGCGCAGAGGCACAAGTGTGAGACTGTACAGCGACAGGTTGTGGGTTCGATTCCCACTCCAGGAAATGAAGTATTTTCATTTTCTGGGTTTGGCAACAAGGCAAAGCGCGGTGTTGAGTTGTCACGCAATGCCTCAATCTGGTGGAAAGTGGGGAACGGATTTATTGAAAGAGAATGGAGTGTCTTAACACTAGGTTCTCGGGTTCCCTCTGCCTACCCTGCTATATGCGAGATACTGCGTGAAGTTAAAAAAAATATAGAGAACACGCTATAACTCTTAGAAGTTATGCGGTAACGCACATAACACTTCTCTCTTCATGTACTCTTTTATATGAGATTTTTTTTTTTAATTTAAACTTGACATTGATATGAATCATACAGCCAAAGGACATAAACGTCAAAACTAAGCAGACGATATGATAATCAATTTACATTAAAAAACGTTTAAGATTTATTCAAAAGCTTTTTACTTATTTACTTTCTCACGATATTGTTATTAGTTACCTGTTGAAAACTTTTTTTTTTCATTTATTTCCTCCGGTGGAATACAGCGCGGCGTTGAGTTCCGCCAATTAACACGCAATGTCTGAATTTGGACATAAAGCGGCGTCCGGAGTGTCTTAACACTAGGTTTTGTATGATTATCCTGCTATACGGAATACAGCGTGAAACTTTTTTTTTGAGGTTATAGCAGCTCAGTGGGACAGTGTTGGACAATAAACGCGATGGTAGTGCGTTTGAATGCTTGTTGGAGAAAAACATCAATTATTGACACTCTTGTATTATACGCCTGTCGTGGCGCAAAGGCACAAGCGTGCGACTGTAAACGCGACAGGTTGTGGGTTCGATTCCCACTCCAGGAAATGGAATTTTTCATTTCCTGGGTTTGGTAACAAGGCAAAGCGCGGCGTTGAGTTACGCCACTCAGCACGCAATGCCTCAATTCAGCGGAAGTGGGGAACGGAGTGTCTTAACACTAGGTTCCCTCTGCCTACCCTGCTATATGCGGGCACAGCGTGAAGCTATGTATGTATGTACACAAAATAACACTTGCTTAAGAATCGAACTCATTACCATCGTGTTCATATAGACTATATTACTTAATTACGCCACGTCTACGCTAAAAATATAATGTAGGTTGGTGTCAATCATTACTAACTAAATATAACATCAGTTAGACAGTATTTTTAAATATTACTTCAAAATCGTCGCCAAAAACATTTTTTTTTATTAATTTTTTTTTTTATAATTTTTTCCAGCTTGACTTTCTTCGCATAGCATCGTAGATAGAGAGACCGTAGTGTCAAGACACTCCGTTCTCCATTTTCCGCCAAAATCAAAAATGTGTGCCATGAAATACAAATTTGTTTTTTTAATGTCCACGCTGTATCCCGCATATAGCGGGGTAGGCAGAGGGAACCTGAGATCCTAGTGTTAAGACACTCCGTTCTCTTTAAACAATTCCGTTCCCCACTTTCCGCCGAATGGAAGCATTGCGTGCTGAGTGACGGAACTCAACGCCGCGCTTTGCCTTGTTACCAAATCCAGGAAATGAAAATACTAACATTTCCTAAAGTGAGAATCGAACTCACAACCTGTCACGTTTACAGTCGCACGCTTGTGCCTCTGCGCCACGACAAACGTTATACACAAAATCAATATATAAATACATGAAGCAAAAACTTTGTACCCCTCTTTACGAAAATTACGCGAACGGAGGAGCATGAAACTTGGCACACTTATAGTTTATATAGAGAAGAGGTGCACAATGATTATATCTAATTAAAATAATGCATAAAAAATATATTAAATTAATAAAATAAATGTTACACACACTACCATGGTTTGACATGCATGTTTATATAAAGTGACATATACGTTGCTAGGCAACGCGTTGTTAACGCGTCAACTGGGACACTAGTCTATATAAAAATGTGTTATTCTGATGTAGACAAATATCCACTCTCACAGACTTTCCTCTATCGAAAGAGAAAACCGGAGAGTATTTAAAAATTACAAAATATTACTATATATTATAAACGCCTGACGTTTCTTGAGACACAAGCGTGCGACTGTAAACGCGACAGGTTGTGGATTCAATTCCCACAGCAGAAAATATTTCATTTTCCTGGGTTTAGTAACTATGCAAAGCGCGATATTGAGTTCCGCCACTCAGCACGCAATGCCTCAACTTAGCGGAAAGTGGGGAACGGAGTGTCTTAACACGTCGATTCTCAGGTTCCCTCTGCCTGCCCCGCTATATGCGGGATACAGCGTGAAGCCAAAAAAATATATATATGTTATAAATACTTTAAACAATGTAAAAAGAAACAAAATATTGAATTTGAAAAATAACTAAACAAAAGTTTGTTATGTCTGTACGCGTTACACGAATATAAAGCTAACAATCCACCTACAATGCTAAGCTATAATTTACACCATACATAAAATCACGATTTTGATTTTTTGCCACGAAACGATTTAAGACAAAGATCTTTATTGACTTTGATTAAAACAACAATACATTAGAATATAATTAAAAAAAAAAAACATTTCTTTCCAATAAACTTAAATGTACAAATCTATTATATATTGACGTTTCCCAAAAATTGATATTTTTTAAATAGGTCACTATAATTCTAAAGGTGTGATTAGATCTCGGCCTTTCTAGAACTATCATTAGTTCATTTCTAGCAAGGTTCGAAGTTTCGAAGGTGATATTAGTAGAATTTTTTCAAATATGGTTAGGTAGAGGTCGGAGCGGACAGTGAAGGTGATCGTTAATGCGCATTTTAACGGAGTCCCTTAAACCAACAGATTACGTCGTAAGTCGAAGGCACTCTTCAAATTTCTCTCTCTGCAACGCGATGGACACACGGAGAATTCATGGTGTGCTAAGGAGTTTCTGCTCATATATGCTAGGGCTGTGGGTTCAATTCTAAGTAGGGACAATGACAATAATAATGGAATATTTACGTAATTAGTTGAGGCCATCGTGTCTCAATGGGACGTCCGACTATAAAAGCGATAGTTACGAGTAATCTATTATTTTTATATCCGTTTCTCCGGTAAGATAAATAGTGGCGTTAAATTTCTCCACACAACACAATCCGTCCCGAACTAAAGTAGAAACGAGTGAAGGGGGTGTCGTCATACTTTGTTCTTATACCTATCTACCTATAAAGAGAAATAATATAATAACCAATAAAATCTGGAAGCTGACTACGTCTAGTTTTCACTTTCAAAAGCTAATAATTAGTTTTTGTCACAAGGTATGTATGGCAAAATTCTATAAATAATTACAGACCTACCACTTAACAACTTAAAGTCAATAATAAAAACATATGTTGCGAAAAATATGTTATTCTGTCCAAAAATATAGATGCTCACTCAGGAGTCGAGAGGTTCATCATAGTTGTTAATATATTGTAAAATTATATTTGAAAAGAGCAACTGTTGAGTTTCTCTGTGGCTCTTCTCAGCAGAACTGCCTTCATCGCCGGTGGTATCTTGTATGACTGACAATCGTTTGCCGTTCCGGAGTCCCACATAACCTATCCGTGTCCCCAATCGGGCGGGTATCCGTAACGGGTTCCTCACGATAAAAAAAAAAAAAATGACTGACAATACTTGTCAGTATTGTCAGTCATTTTTTTTTTCCTTTATATTAACTGACGATTCAAAATTGCTTGTAATAGTCTATTTGAATAAAGAATATTTTGATTGTGATATATAGCTTATAGCATTACAAAAACATACATCACATGCCTTATTTCAAACAGTTTTCGTTAGCACCTGCCTCTATTATTAATTAATAATCAATCTTATTTCTTTTGTATTAAAGTACATTTTTATTTAAAATTTTACAAGAATCCGGTTTTAGCAAATCTTTAATGTTGTAACACCATTCTGGCTCAGTGGAGGACAGTATTTGACCGTACACTATATGTGAGTTCAATTTTCATTCTGAGGAATTATTATTTTGGTGTACAAAACATTTTATATGTCATAAGCAGGGGCGGTTTAACTTAACCGCCGTTTCAGGGGGTGCCGCGGCGTTCCTCAATATTTTTTTTTACAAAATTACATGTCAATAAGTAAAAAGTTGTATTTGTATGAAAAAAAACAAAAAATAGGTAATATTAGAAAATAAATTAAGCATTTATTTAATATTTTTTGAAAATAGACAAAGTTAATAGTTATAGCTTGTCGTGGCGCAGAGGCACAAGCGTGCGACTGTAAACGCGACAGGTTGTGGGTTCGAGACACACTCCAAGAAATGGAATTTTTCATTTCCTGGGTTTGGTAACAAGGCAAAGCACGGCGTTGAGTTCCGCCACTCAGCACGCAATGCCTCAATTCGGCGGAAAGTGGGGAACGGAATTGTTGTAAGCGAACGGAGTATTTTAACACTAGGTTCTCAGGTTCCCTCTGCCTACCCTGCTATATACGGGATACAGCGTGAAGTTAAAAAAAAAATTCTATAGGCTGTCTAACCTGCTATCTGACTAACGTGCTAAAGAAACAGAGTGGAGCTGAAATAAAAAACCATTAAAATACCATATACATTTACATGATTTTTCTCGTAATTACCACATAAAAAGACACAGGTGGTATTTCCTCGAACTCAGCACCTTGCAAGAACCAAGAGTGACGTCATAACTAATAATTAACATTTTACCAAAAAAAGAAAACCAACTATAAATAAAACGCACTAAACGGTAAAATTATTACGAATTGCTCTAAAACTATTTGTCAAATCTCAACTAAATTTAAATAGGACAATAGAAACACTAGCTATCGCCACTAAAATCCAACAGGGCATCAAACTCCCTACCCAGTAGGCTTAAGCTCGGACCGAGCGAAAGCAAAGTCCCCCACTACAAGCAGTGTTCGCAAGCCGAGGTTCGGCCTCGCAGGAGGCGCCCCTGTGACACTGCAGTTCTAAGTTGATGGTCCTCCTCCCGAGGAGCCAGGGTCAGAGCTCTTCAAGCTCGGCCTTCAAGCCCCACAAAACCCGGTGACGCTGTCGAGGCCAACAGGGCCAACAGCATACTACAGTCGAAAAAAAAAAAAAAAAAAAAAACACTAGCTATTATATAAAAAAAAAATCATCAAAATTGGTTAACCCGTTTAAAGTTGTGCATAAAAATATAGGATAATTGAGATTCTCCTCCTTTTTCTTAAAATGGGTAACTAACTAGGGTTACATCTAACGCCTGTGCCTCTGCGCCACGACAGGCGTTTATACTTTATAAATATTATGATTTCTGTACATAGTTATACAATGTGCAGGGTTAAGTTACGTTAATTAATACATTAATTAAAGAAAATAGGCACATTGTGGAGAACCGTAATCAAGAATGACTAAGTACTAAATTAACTGCAAAATATATTTAAATATATTTAAAATGTCTGTCGTGGCGTAGAGGCACAAGCGTGCAAATGTAAACGCGACAGGTTGTGGGTTCGATTCCCACTCTAGGTAATGAAGTATTTCATTTCCTGGGTTTGGTAACAAGGCAAAGCGCGGCGTTGAGTTCCGCCACTTAGCACGCAATGCCTCAATTCGGCGGAAAGTGGGGAATGCAATTGTTATAAGAAACAGTGTCTTAACACTAACTCACGTTCCCTCTGCCTACCATACTATGTGCGGGATACAGCGTGAAGCTAAAAAAAAAATTATATCTAGAAAGGTTTATAAACGGTTTATTTTTTTCTTGCGCAATGCTCAATGCTACTGATTACACTGCCATCTAGTAGTAAGTAGCATGAATAAAATTATTCAAAAAAAATATTAATATTACACTACTCTTGTTTCTTTCATTATTTAAAATAAATTACTTTGTTTTTATATATAAAATAGAAATATTTTTTGTGAGATTTTCATGTCTACAGATAACATTTACAATAGAGAACGAAACGAAACGTTTCATCATAAAAACTTTTATTAATTTAAGCATTAAATTATAAAACACATTAAAACTAACTTAAATATGCTTTACAATAATATTAAACTAAATAAAATAAATTTTTAATTAAAAATAAATTAATTTTCTGAATATTTAAAATAAAATACCCATGCAATAACGAAACGCGTACCCAATTCGGGGCCACATGACAGTCGCCGCCAACCCGATTTGAAGAAAACCTTTATAAATATAAAATCTTGGGCCCTCTCTTTAAATTATCATCATTATTAATAAAAGTATAGTATTATTTCTATAATAAGTGCAAACAATTAAATAATGAGCAATGGTTCTCACAAATATTTGAATATCCTATCGATCTGATCTCATGAGTCTATAAAGCTTATGTAACCATTTTTTTCTCAAAATAACTTTACGTTCAGTGCCACCTACTGTTTACTATAAAAAGGTAAGTATTAATTATTATAATTAACATATTAAAAGATATAATTAACCTTCAAGGGTTCAACATATGTTTGACGCAACCTCATTTTTTTATCTTGCTTATATTTTCAATGTTTTCGCGATAATTCGTTGTTTTTGTTCAATTTTTATTATATTCTTATATCATTTGGCCGATTGTTATGTCATTTTATCACTAATTGACGTTTTGGTGAATACTTTTTGATTTTACATGAAATTGTAAAGAGTTTTTATGTAATAACTATTTTTTTAAAGTTTTTAACTTAAATAGTTATATTTTTTGCTTGTTTAATCTGTTTTTAATAAGAATCTTTATTTAAATGCTCATTTAAGTTTAAATTATTATAACTTTGAATAATAAATGATTATATTTTATTAACATAGCTAAAAAAAATATCTAAAGAATAGTACATTTTTTACTATAAATTAAAAGAAGTTATAATATTTAAACAATGTAGGACATAAACTTTATATTTAATTAAAATAAACTGTTATTGTTGTAAGAAAAATACTTTTTGTTGAAATTAATTTACAATTTTACTTCTTTTGTTATTTTTCTTATATATATTATGTTAAAGGTTATCTCTATATTATATATATATATAAAAAAAATAATTTCTTTTTCGACAAGCAATGTAAATAATAACATAGGAAAAACTAAATACATTTAATTAATATTATGAATTCTTACCCTCATTCATGTGTTGTTGTGTACTCATGTTAATAAGTTGTTAAATCGAAAACACATCATTTTCAGAGCAGGCATTTTCAAATTGTATCTTTTAATTTTTATGACTTCACACTGTATCCCACATATAGTAGGGTAGGCAGAGGGAACCTGAGAACCTAGTGTTAAGATACTCGGTTCTCTTTCCAAAATTCTGTTCTGCCATTCCATTTTCTTTTTACTAATTAAATGTCCATCTATTTGAAATTCTTATATACTTCTTGTAACTTATTTTTATTATCAGCATTTCTGTAGTGAGAATTTTTGCTACAAGATGAATTTTTCTTGCCAAATATTATCTTGGACGGCTACCAATAAGTACGGGGTTGAGACCTGCATATATTCAAAACTTTATGCTTTCTAAAAATATTCTTTTTATGAAAGTGTGTGATAGAAATCTTATTTGTCATTAAATTAGTTCTTATTATAGTAACAATTATAAGGTTATAGAATAATGAATTTATACCCTTTGCTTTGCTCTCGTGATCTACGTCAGTCCATACTACATACTATAGGGTAAAATGCGTTCCTTAATTTGAAGGCTTTGAAGTAGATAAATTTACAAATCTTTTGACAAACCACCATGTCTGAAAAAATATATTTTCTTAGTAAAAAATATTCTATGCCTTTTTAATACTTCAATGGATATGTACAAAGATTCATGAAAATCTGTTTTATTATGAAAATATAACAAGCAAACTTATACTCAAATTTATTAAATTAGTATAGATACAAAAAATCTGTTTGGTCCTCCAACTAGCTCGCAATCACTGTCATGTCAAAGACGAACCGCAAAATATCTAATGATGTGTTCTGGTTCGATGGCATGTAAGCGAGGTTTTCCCCTTTCCCACCCACCTATTCCTCAAAATGTGGTGGTTCCGATAGCGTACTACTACATTGTGCCCCTCTTCTCTATCTGTATCCTCTAGGTTGGCAACGCATCTATAACGTCTCTGGTGTTGTAGATAGATGTCCATGCGCGAAGGTAACAACTTACCATCAGTTGGTCCTTCTGTTTGCCATCTGTTATCCATAAAAAAAAAATTGTTTCACCCAGTATAAAATTCCCAGGACAAAGTTGAATTGAAAACCTCATCCTTTTTTGAAAATTGGTTAATAATACAAAATATTTAATATATGAATCACATTAACGCAAAATTGACATAACCTTATCTTATCATGACATTGTATAAACAAATAACTGTCGATTTCATTTCACTAGAGATAACATAAACAATGTAAATATTATGTAATTTTTAATAATTTAAAATAGATAGAGGCATTGTCGCAATGCGACAGTGACTAAACGCGATTGGTTGTGGGTTCAAATACATGAGTGGAAATGATTATATCACACCTTTAGAATTACCAGGTTTTCTCCTTTACCACCCACCCTTTTCCCAAAGTGTGGTGGTTCCGTGGTGGATAGCGGACTACTACATTGTCCCCCCCTTCCATCTGTATCCCCTAGGTCCGCAACGCATGTACAACATCTCTGGTGTTGTAGATGTCCATGGGTGAAGGTAATCACTTACCATCAGGTGGTCCTTCTGCTCGTTTGCTATCCGTTATCCATAAAAAAGAATTATATAGGGACCTACTCAAAAAAATCATAATTTAAATTTTTGCCACAAAACAACTTAAGACAACGATCTTTATCGACTTTGATTAAAACAAGAATATTCATTAACATATAATTATAAAACAAACATTTCTTTTCAAAAAAGTTAAATGGAATTTTTCATTTCCTGGGTTTGGTAGCAAGGCAAAGCGCGGCGTTGAGTTCCGCTACTCAGCACGCAATGCCTCAATTCAGCGGAAAGTTAGGAACAGAGTGTCTTAATACTAGGTACTCAGGTTTCCTCTGCCTACCCTGCTATATGCGGGATTCAGCGTGAACCTAAAAAAAAATCCAAAATTTGAATAGTCAAAGCGTGATGTTGTGTTCTGCTTTAATTAAAACGGCTGAAAAGTATGTAAAGTAAGTAGAGAACGGAGTGTCTTAACACTAGGTTCTCTCCGCGTAGTGATAGATGCACTAGTCGTAAACAAATATCTTATACAGTGCCTTGCCTTTCAGATAAGCTAACATACCTCCAATGCCTTACGTCTATAACAAGATAAGATACACAAATATGGTGCAATATGATAGGATTGACGTAACTGATTGAACGATAGTAGCGAGTTCAAATATTGAAAATGACAATAGGTTTTTTATAGTCTAGAATCTAGATTTATACTATTTATACCGTCTTTATTATGTTTTACCTTTATATTACTAAAAAGTTACCACCTATGACGTTTTCACACTTACAGGAGATGCGAAGTATTAAATTAAAAAAAAAATGTTGATAAATGTCTACAGAGTAAACTCTATTAACTTGACTTAAAAGCCAAAAGAAGCTTTTTCCTAAAGCATTATCTTTCATGGATAGTAATTTTAGATACTGATGTCTCCATCTTATCGAATTATATCATTTCTCATAAAAAACATACTCCCTGTACATATATAATTATGACTAATAAACATTTTGTAGGATTTGAACCTACTACCATAATAAATGTTTGTCTTTGCATTGCCCGAATCAAAAAAATACAAAAAAAATCAAAAATTAAAGTTTTTTTTTTTAATTTTCAGAGTAAACAAGATAGAAAATGTTGCGACGCTGTTCTAAACACTTGCAGACTATATACCGGAGGCAAGGGCAAAGCCTCCGGTTTAGGTCCTCAGAGGTGCCCAAGATCTGTGGCGCTGCGTCTCCAGGAACCAGACTCCTGAAGCCCAGGGTCTTAGCTGCCCACAACCAGGTCGCTACCATCCACTTCACTAACCCTCTGTTAGCCGAACAGGATGTAATGACTCCAGGGTTCCCGGACTCAGTGTCAGAAGGAGATGTTAAGTTAGACAAAAAAGTCGGTGACGCCGTAGCAGCTGACGAAGTAGTCCTAGAAATTGAAACAGACAAAACAGCTATACCTGTCATGGCGCCAGACAATGGTATAATTAAAGAATTGTACGTCCAAGATGGCGACACAGTGAAAGCTGGCCAGAAGTTGTTCAGGCTTGAGATCACTAGTGGTGCTCCAAAAAAAGAAGCCCCAGCTCCTGAGAAGAAAGCGGAAGCTCCTCCTCCACCCGCGGCAGCTGCACCACCTCCACCCCCACCACCAGCAGTAGCAGCTCCACCCCCACCACCACCACCACAAGCTGCTCCACCTCCACCTCCCAAACCATCCTCCCCTCCCCCCGCAGCTCCCGTCTCCTCAATCCCAGTCGCTGCCATCCGCCACGCGCAAGCTATCGAAACTGCCTCAGTGAAAGTCCCTCCAGCGGACTACAGCAAGGAAATAGTAGGAACTCGCAGCGAACAGCGAGTCAAAATGAATCGTATGCGACAACGTATCGCCGAGAGGTTGAAAGAAGCTCAAAACACCAACGCCCTATTGACCACCTTCAACGAGATCGACATGAGCCACATAATGGCGTTCAGGAAGAAGCATTTGGACGCTTTCACGAAGAAGTTTGGCGTTAAATTGGGTTTGATGTCGCCATTCGTGAAAGCGGCCGCCAACGCCCTCATGGACCAACCGGTGGTCAACGCGGTGATTGATGGAAACGAAATAGTGTACAGAGATTACGTCGACATATCAGTGGCCGTGGCGACGCCCAAAGGCCTAGTGGTCCCAGTCATTAGGAACGTCCAGACCATGTCCTACGCGGACATCGAACTCACTGTCGCCGGTTTAGCCGAAAAGGCGAGACAAGGCAGGCTGACTATTGAAGAGATGGACGGTGGTACCTTCACGATCAGCAATGGTGGTGTTTTCGGTTCCTTATTGGGTACTCCCATTGTAAACCCACCGCAATCTGGTATTTTGGGCATGCACGGAATATTTGAAAGGCCAATCGCTCTTAACGGCCAAGTGGTGATCAGACCGATGATGTACGTCGCCTTGACTTATGATCACCGATTGATAGACGGTCGTGAAGCTGTTCTCTTCCTTAGGAAGATCAAGGAAGGTGTGGAAGACCCAGCCACAATTGTAGCTGGTCTGTAAATAATCACAGCATGATAATATGTATCACTATACGATGATTAAATCGTTAAATGCTAATTTTAATCATTTAATGATGATTTTAATCATAATATGAGCCAGTTAGTGAACAAATCGATTAACTCCACACGTCTAATAATAATTGTATTATTAATAATGATAATTTTTGGCGATTTTTCTCATTAATTTTATATATAAGATGAAATATATATCTGCATTTTTGTATTCTACAATAAATGTTTATATTTATATTATAAAGAGAATAAAAAAAATCTAATACGTTATTTCATCACATTTAAAGTTCTTAATTTATTGAGTTAATCATTATGTGTACTGAATAGCTAATATGATGATTATGATCATTAAATTGTGATTATAATCATCGTTTGATGATTCCAATCATCGGTGATGAGCTTGTTAGTAGATGGTGATTATTTATTTTATATTTTTTTTTGTTTATATTTATTCACGTCCATCCGTTTGTTCGTGTCGCGTTGTATTATTTATCATGTTGTAAGTAAATAATAATATTATTAAAGTACATTTCCTCTATGACGTAGTTTGGTGTTTTTTTTTTAATTTTTGAAACCCTAAATTAAAAATGAAAGAACTTTGGATCCCTTTTTACGAAAATTACGCGGACGGAGGAGCATGAAACTTGGCACACTTATAGTTTATATAGCGAAGGAGTTCATAATGAACATATTTTCTAAAAACAATGCACAAATATATATATATATATATATATATATATATATATATATATATATATATTTTTAACTTCACGCAGTATCCCGCATATAGCGGGGTAGTCAGAGGGAACCAGAGAACCTAGTGTTAAGATACTCCGTTCTCTTTCAACATTTCCGTTCCTCACTTTCCGCCAAATTTGGGCATTGCGTGTTGAGTGGCGGAACTCAAGGCCGCGCTTTACCTTGTAACCAAACCCAAGAAATGAATGGTTCGATTCCCACTCCAGGAAATGTAAGATTTAGTATTTTCATTCATTTTCCAAGTTCTCTGGTTCCTTCTGCCTACCCTGCTATATGCGGGATACAGCGTGAAGTAAAAAAAAAATTGTATATAAAAAATTAACGAAAATCAAAGATCTCATTAAAGGTTATCGTGTGTGTGTGTGTGTGACAGCGTGTGACTGTAAACGGTGGTTGTGGGTTCATACACGTGAGGGGGAATTACTATATTTAATTATATTTATTTTTCTTTTACTTTAAAAAAAACACGCTTAAGCTTAGAAATTGCAATATTGCTGAGAAAATACAAAATGCAAGTGCTGCGGCTACTTGAGAAATCAGTAAAAAAAATAAAAAAATATATTTATTCTATTCCCTATTTTCACGTCATCAAATAACGATTGATTTGTCAAACATGCCTCGTTTCACGTCAGAATATTCAAAATGGCGTTACCATGGCAACCAACTATATACACAACTGTCACACAAACGTCACGCTTAATATAAAGTGAAAATAATGTTTTAAGTAAATATTAATGTTTAAAATAACTAAAAAATAAGTTAAATATTTTTTTTAAATAAATAAAGTTTTAAGAAAATAAATGTTTTACTAGTTTTTGATTAAAAATGTTGAATTATAAGTGAATAAAGGTGAGTCTTATGAATAATTTAATTTACTTAAAGGAAGAAATCGATGGAATCCTATTCATATTATAAATGCAAATGTTTGTAAAGACTTTTGTTACTCTTTGACGTAAAAACTGAACGGATCTGGATAAAACTTTACTTCCTCCATAGCAGGGTGGTTAGAGAGAGTCTCTAGTGTCATAACACTTCGTTTTACACTTCTGTCTGACTATCAATGTAATATTTAAAAGACCAGTCGTGTCAGAAAGGCGACAGATTGTGTGTTACCAAGGCAAAGTGCGGCGTTGAGTTCCGCCACTTAGCACGCAATACCACAATTCGGCAGAAAATGGGGAACGGAAATCTGAAGAGAACAAAATGTCTTAACACTAGGTTCTTAGGTCCTCTGTGCGTACCTGCTATATGCGGGATACAGCGTGAAGATAAAAAAAAACTATATACATACGTCCTCAACGTACATTGCTTATATACATTATCATTGTGTCAATCAATCATTCAGTTTTTATTTATACTTAGATATTCAAAGAAAATGCAGACTTCAAGGAAGACTGTAGATAAGAAATCCAAATTGGACACATCTAAAGATGATTTGTTAAAAAAAATAGATGATAAGCATAAGAAAAGTTACAGTGTCACAACTCCCAGAAATTTCCTTCAAAAATCAACCACTTCAGATATTTACGCTAGAAATAATAATAAAGCACCTAAAAAAGTGTCATCTGCTGTAAAAACTAATAATGTATCGCCTATGAAAGATTTACTCAAATCTTCTCCTTCATCTGTCAGTAATAGAAGTATAAAGAACAAGAAAGAGGAACATAAAACGCCTGTTACAGCAAGAACTTTATCAAAAGAAACTAAAACCATAAAAAAGGTGCCATTTAATGTAACTATTAATTCTCCTATAGCAAAAAGAAAGAATGTAGATCCAAATGAGGCAAAAGCTAAAAGAGATTCATCCAAAGATGTGGGAATAGATAAAAAAGAATCGAGAATTATAAAAGATAAAAAAGATGTTAGTTCCAAGATAACAGATAAAGTTGAACATAAAGTGAAGGCTGTGGATAAAATTAAATTAGATATGAGGAATGTTCCAGAAAGAAAAAGAACTAGCACAAGGACGTTAGAAGATGAGGAGATCAAAGTTTTTACTCCAAACGTAGTAGAGAATAATATGGAGATGCTCAGTTTGGCTGCAAATCTAAAAGCTCAACCAAAAGCTTTCTTTATAGATCTTAATGCAGATAAAGACAAGGTAATTTTATATATTTAGAAGTTTTTTTCCCGCGTGAAATTCTGTTGTATCGCGCGATAAGATAAGTAGCATCCTATAGTCTTTCCCAAGGTCTAGACAATTCGTCAAAATTGGTTAAGTGGTTTATGTGGTGAAGTTGTAAACAGTTAAACAATCTTACATGATTTTATGTTTGACAATAAGGAACTTCCATACAAACTTTCATCCCCTATTTCAACCCCCTCTATAATTTTTTTCACTCATAAAAAGTATCCTATGTCCTTTCCCAAGTTTAGTTCTATCTTCATACCGAATTTCATCAAAATCGGTTCAGTGATTTAGACGTGAAAGCGTAACAGACAGACAGACAGAGTTACTTTCGCATTTATAATATTAGTAAGGATGTTATATTAGCTTTTATTTCTAAATTTATGTTAAAATAACTATGTTGCACTGGTTTTACCCATTGCCACACGCCGTTTCTCCAAAATATGGTGGTTCCGATAGCGGACTACTACATTATCCTCCCCTACCATCTGTATCCTCTATGACGGCAACGCATCTACAACGTCTCTGGTGTTGTAGATGTACATGGGTGAAGGTAACCACTTACCATCAGGTGGTCCTTTTGCTCGTTTGCCATCCGTTATTCATAAAAAAAAACTTATTTTTGTTACTTATTTTACATATTTTTGTTATTAGTTAGATGTTGCAAGCGTTTAAAAATCGATGCAATTAGATAATAACGCATACCTTAGTGGTCAGGGCGCCTGGATAGGGAACAAGAGCAGGGGGTTCGAATCTTACGTTCAAAATTTTTATGTTTTCTAAAAATGTTTTTCATATCCTAGGTGAAAAAATTATAAGTTGTAAAATATCAAAAATATTTAATATAATGACTCTTTTCATTTATGGAGAGTTTGAGTTCAAGCTAAAGTTTCAGTTATTATAGATTAACATCCCATGAACCGCCAGATTTACCTCATAGTGTAAAAGCTGAAAATTTCTCTGTGAGTGTATCTGACAGAGGTAAGAACGATCAGGAAGTAAGGAATTTGGGGTGTGGTTCCTTCAGGAGATAATAGATAAATAGTAAAGGTGCATAAAATAGTAATTCATGGGCTCTTAATCTATTATTACTCGCAGATGTTATAGTCATCTGTAAATAGATTTTAACAAAGATTGTTCTAAACACTGGTCATTTGTTGTATATATTATTTTTAAAATATCAATACTAGCTCTCTTGTTAATTTTAAGGCGAAAAAGTCGAAACAGGAAAAATTAAGTGATGAAGAAATAAGTTATGAAGATGATTTTGAAAGTTACGAATCAGATTTTGAATCATATCATAGTGGTAGTAAGAGTGATGAAACAAATGATGATGATAATGATTGTGAAAATGAACAAAATAATGATGATGATGAAGACGACAGTGATAATGGTAACGGTAATGATGGAAGTAATGACAAAAGTGGTAAACAAGTGGAAAATGAAGAAGAAACTAATTTGAAAGAAGAGAAAATGTTGGATTCTGGTGAGAATTATTATGTTAATGAACTTTTATTGATTTATTTATTTAAAATAATTTAATTTTATTCATATATTTTTTTTATTATGACACCTGTCGTGGCGCAGAGGTATAAGCGTGCGACTGTAAACGCGACAGGTTGTGGATTCGATTCCCACTCCAGGAAACGGAATTTTTCATTTCCTGGGTTTGGTAACAAGGCGAAGCGCGGCGTTGAGTTCCGCCACTCAGCACGCAATGCTTTTCGGCGGAAAGTGGAGAACGGAGTGTCTTAACACTCGGTTCCCTCTGCCGACCCTGCTATATGCGGGATACAGCGTGAAGCTATGTACGTATGTATGTTTTTTTATTATTAGGTAATTTCGAGTTACGTGATCGATCTGCCAAGTCCAAACCCATGGATTTTATAAGAGAAGACATGGAAGAGGAGAAGAGCCAAGATAAAGAAGGAAAAAAGGTATCCCTGGATGAGGGCTTCCAAGATATGTCCAGTATGAAGACACTTCATGTTGATGTTTTTGAAAGGTACATATATATATTTTATAATATAAAAGTTTTTTTTTTAATTTCACGCTGTGGGTTACCCGCATATAGCGGGGTAGGGAGAGGGAACCAGAGAACCTAGTGTTAAGGCACTCCATTCTCTTTCAACAATTCCGTTCCCCACTTTCCGCCGAATTGAGGCATAATAATGTATAAGTGTTATTGGTAAATATAGATAATAAATATACTTTATACCCTTCCCTGGCTATTTCCTTTTCCGTAACTTTTTGCTTCTGTAGAAATTTCGAGAATCTTTCTAAGCACTATCTCTCTTTTTTTTTTGAAGTTTTAAAGTGTTAATCACATACTTAGGAAACAAAAAACATATTTTGAAAACGTATAAAAATTTGAACGCAGCGGGACTCGAACCCGCGCCTCTTGTCTCCCGTCCTCGCGCTCTGATCACTAAGTCTCTCCGTCTAAGCTCTGATCCGTCGTCGAAATTCTTATATGTTATTTATGTTGTTAGTATCTCTGTAGAGAGATTTTTACAAATTTCTGCTACCCAAAGATTATTTCAAAGATCAATCATTTGGCAACAGAGAATGCTATTTATTAAATATTTTCTAAGATTTAAAGTAAACCGACGAACCGAACGATAAAGTTAACCAAGGAACATATATGCGTTTTTTTTTACATAAATTTAAAACTAAAAAATAAATTTAAAACTACGATCACATTTCTTACCTTTCAGGCCGCTTTTCATAGACTTCACAAAAGCGAAAGAAAACAGACGAAAGAAAAGAATATGCGAAAAATTAAAAGAACGAGCCAAAATAATTTTAAGTATGGTAACACTGCATGAAATGTCATATAATTTGTTTGAAATGGCGCCGATACCTTACGACTTGTTTATGGCAACATTTGGCAGGTTTAATTACAAACAAACAGCCGTACAGACTTTTGAGGATGGTATCACTGAAGAGATACAAACGGATGAGGTTTTTTATGAGACAAAGTGGACGCAAAGTCCTGTTGATTTTTCTGATACAGATATCTGTTTTAATGTTGAAAAAGATAAAAAGAAAGCAGAAGAACAATTCTCATTTTCTTCTGAAGATATAAACGAGAAAGAAGTAGAAAATGATAATTATAAAAATAATCCGTTAAGAATATATTTTGAGCAAAAAGATGGCGTCGGTCGTGATAAAATGTTGCCATATCCAAATTATGAAACGAAATTAAAGAATAATAATTACAATGTTAATAAATTGAGGAAATTTTTAAAAAATGTGGAAAGTCATGTTAGTAATATATTAAGTTTGAATGCTGGTAACACTGATATGACGAATATTGTTAAAACATCTAAATTACCGTTTAGTAACGGCTATGTATCAATTTCAACGACAAATTTTGAAGAAAATGCAGCTTTTTTGAAGGAATCTAAAATTATTGATGCAATTTTTTCTGATAATAAGAATAATTTGATTATTACTGTACACGATAAGTTTAGTGCTGCTGTACAAAAATGTATTTTATGTCTGTGGGATTTGACATTGACAAGACGTGAACCAATAAAATATCTCGTGGCCACAGATAATTTAAAAATAGGAAGATTTTGGGGAAACACTGATGGTTATTTAGTCGGCGGATTGGACGATGGGTAAGATATATTATATTTTTTTTTTATACGTATGTAGGCTGTATCCCGCACATAGCAGGGTAGGGAACCTGAGAACCGTAGTGTTCAGGCACCACGTTCTCTAAACATTTCCGGTTAGACTTTCTGCCGAATTGAGGCATTGCGTGCTGGGTGGCGGAACTCAACGCCGCGATTTGCTTTGTTATTAATGGGAGGAAATGAAAATACTAAATATAATTTTATTGTCATTTTCACCAAATTGCTCATAACATTTGGTTGCCGAATATTCTGTACGTGGCCTAATCACTATGATATTACATAGCTTAGTGTAGTGCTTGGAAAGTACCGAAACAGCGCAGGTTTGAATCCTGCATTGTTCGTTTCTCAAATACGATTCATTGTAATATATAATATTTTCCTTCCAGTTCCATACATTTATGGGATTTATCGGAAGAAGCTGCGTTTAATGTTGCCATAAATGAAAATTTAACTGTAGAAGTAGAAGATGATGCATCCAATAGTAATCTTTCAGAAATGGAAAGAGATAGAGATTGGAATAAGAAAAACAGTAAATTAAATTGCTACGAGGTGTTCTAGTTGTTTTTTTTATTCTAGGATTTTTTTTCTTAAGTATTATTTCTTATCGTGTCGCAGTGGGACAGTGTCTGGCTGTAAACCAATGGTTGCAGGTTCGGTTCTCATTAGATGAAATGAACATAGTTAAAGTATTTTATTTCTCTGCTCAAAGTGAAGCCAAGCGCGGTGTTGAGTTCCGCTTCTTAACACACTGTGTCGCGATTTCGTGCGATGTTTTGATACAAGGTTCTCTCTGTGTTCTATACTATACGATAAAAAGCGAGATTTTTTTTTATTTATAATTTAATCTAACTAGACTTAGAAGTCTAAATATTTTCCTCCGCTACAAGCAGTGTTCGGAAGCCGAGGTTCGGCCTCCTCAAAAAAATAGCTTGTTGGAACATGAAAAATCTTTGTTGTTACGATAGCAAAGTTAAAAGTTAAAGTTTGGGGCGCTACACGAGCTAGAGCCACTCCTGAATCCTAGTGTCAAAAGTTCTGGAAAGCGAGAAAAAGCGTGAAGCTGAAAAAACAATTCGATTACCTTGAACGGTACCTTTAGAGGTGCAGTACAAATACTTACTTACTTAACTTCACCCTCTGTTATGCCCCTGCATACCTCTTTAGCCTCGTCATTAACCTCTTCACGCATGCCCTCCAGAAGGTCCTCATGCTTTTTACGTGACCTTCCTCCAGTATCATTGATACTGTGTTACTATATTTGTGTGTACAAATACTTTATTAATTTTAATATTTTTCTTTTTTATTATTACAGCAATATGGCTGCCCTTTCCAAGCAAGCGCTTACACGAGTAGTGCCTATAATATGTGTAATGATGAGAAAATTGACACTATTGTCGGTTTAGAATTCATCGGAGAGCATAGTGCTGTGAATTTGGGGAATGGGAGGAGAGTTTTGAGACAGGTAACAATTTTTTTCATTGTTTTTATGTATTTTTATTTTTTTAAAGTGTTATTATAACTTAGGATAAAAAAATATTTAGAAATTGTATAAACATGTACATTATCGTAAGTGTGTGAGTAACATTATAAAAAAGGAATTAAAATAATAAATAAAAATGCATATATAAAAACTTTGGTAATTATGGTTAGGCACTAGATCTCGATTTAGTTTACAGATGTATGACAATTAGAACGTAGCGGGGTTCGAACCCACACCTATTAAGTACTGTCTAAGCGGTTTAGCCAGTGCATATTAAAATATTTAATAAATAGCATTCTCTGTAACCAAAAGATTGTCCTTAGTAATGATCTTTGTGTAACAGAAATTTGTAAAAATCTCTCTACAGAGATGCTAACAACAAAAATAACGTTGTAACAAGCGTATAATTATTTCGACGTAGTGAGATAAGAACGTATGGCTTAGTTATTAAATATTAAAGAATAGGGTTGAGTAACCCGCAACCTCCTTAATAATTTTCCCTCTCGCGAACATAAGTTCCACGATTTTTTTTTCAATATAATTACTTTATGCAAGTATTTAATATGTTAAGATATATTCATTACAGTATTTATTTCATTATCTAACATTAATAAATATTACTCACTTTTACAGTTATGCACTTTACAACGCACAGGAATTGTAACAACATGGTCGATAATACAAGAAAAAAATAATAAACCAACAAATAAAGATATTGGGAAAGCATTTTGGTCTAAAATGACGTTAGAAATAGTCCAAAGTATTAATTTAATAAATTATTTGGATACAGAAATAAATAATATCGAAAATAATATTAATTTTAACTTAAGTTCTATTAAAAAAAGATTATTTAATAAAAGACAAGAGAAGAATTTGGTAAAACGACTTTCCCGCGATAAATCTCTGTCAGTTGACATTGACAGACCGAATAGTGTTGCTAGTGCAAGAAATAAAATTAATTCAACAGATAATTTGTATTGGGAGAATGGTGTTGAATGTTGCCATTTGAAAATAGTGAATTTGAATAATATTGATAATTTTCTGGTGGGCAAGAATTGTGGACAAGTTTTATGTTTTAGAAGGATTATGGGGAATATTAAAATGAAAATATTGAGTGTTGCGAGTAAGTATATTGCTTTATTCTTTGTTTTCGTTTATTTTGTTACAATGACTTTAAATATTTGAACTTACACGATTACTTCAATTGAACTGAATTTATGATGTCGATATGATTTCTCCGTTCTGTATGGCAAGCACGAAAACTTGCAACAAAGTATGCGTGTCGTTATCGAAAGTATTTTGTATGGGAACACTTTAGTTCCTCTTACGCACGGTAGGGGCGCTTTTCAATTCCCATACAAATTCTTTCGATAACGATACGAGTACTTTGTCGCAAGTTTCCGTGCTTGCCCTACTGGTAAGACAAAACACAGAGTTGAGTTCCGTCACTTAACAAGCGATGATGAACAAGCGATCGCTTGTTTATTATCTCGTTCTCGGGCGATCGATCGGTTGTGGGTTCAATTCCCTCTCCAGGAAATGTAAAATTTTGTATTTTCATTTCTTGGGTTTAGTAAAAAGGTAAAGCGCTGCGTTAAGTTCCGCCAATCAACACGCAATGCCTCAATTCGGCGGAATGTGGGGAACGGAATTGTTGAAAGAGAATGGAGTGGTTCCCTCTGCTTACCCTGATGTATGCGGGATACAGCGTGAAGTTAAAAAAGAAAAAAAAAACAAGCGATGTCTCCGCTATCCACCAGTTTTTGACATTGCGTTGAGTGGCGGATGTTAGCGCAACGCTTTGTTTTAACATAAAAAGGCACATAGCTTACATGTAACATTACATCGAGTGTAAATCAAACCCACAATTAGGGGCGATTACAGATAAACTATACCACTGCGCTATGGTGACCCATATATACAGCTTAACACTTTATTCCGCATAGCAAAATAGTCAAGAGTGGATCTAATGTTAAGACACTCCATCCACCATTTTCCTTAACGACGAAATCAATGTCGCGCAGAGAAAGGAGTTATTCAAGTGGGAATCGAACCCACAACCTAACGTTTACAGTTAAGGCCACTGCCTTAAAAAGGCTTATATGTTATTAATATTAAACATAATATTTCAGATACAGCTTCTTCAATAACGTGTTTGGAAATAACACCAAATAATAGCTATTTTCTTGCGGCTAGTGACTCTGGAACCGTTCATTTGTGTTCTCTGTTAGAAATGAGGGTTCTTGTTACACTGGATTGCAGGTAATGTATACATATGTTTTTTTAGCTTCACGCAGTATCCCGCTCATAGCAGGGTAGGCAGAGGGAACCTGAGAATCGACGTGTTAAGACACTCCGTTGTATTAACATTTCTTTCCACCGAATTGAGGAATCGCGTGCTGAGTGGTGGAACTCGTTGTGCCTTGTTACCAGAACGAGGAAATGAAAATACTAAATATTATTCTTTTTTTTTAACTTCACGCTGTATCCCGTATGTAGCTGGGTAGGCAGAGGGAAACAGAGAACCTAGGGTTAAGACACTCCATTCTCTTTCAACAATTCCGTCCCCCACTTTCCGCCGAATTGAGGCATTGCGTGTTAAGTGGCGGAACTCAACGCCGCGCTTTGCCTTGTTACCAAACCCAAGAAATGAAAATACTAAATTTTACATTTCCTGTAGTGTGTATGAACCCACAACCTGTCGCATTGCTACTCTGTTCTCGATGGTCAACCGCAGTCTCCTTCTACCTCTCTTGCCGCTCACCTTTGCTTCATATATCTCTCTAACAAAGTTTTACTTCTGTTATAATTTGCATACGCACACACACATTCCCACTCCAGGAAATGAGTAACAAAGGAAATCGCGGCGTTGAGTTCCGCCACTCAGCACGCAATGCCTCAGTTCGTAGGAAAGTGGGGAACGGAGTGACTTAAAACTAGGTTCTCTCTGCCTACCCTGCTATATGCGGGATACAGCTTGAAGCTATGTATGTATGTATGTATTTCTTATTTTTTTTTCTAGAAACATTCCTGTGGCTATGGATAAGTATCAAGTGGACTTTAAAGGACGATTTCTAGGCAATGCTTCAGTTGAAAACAATAGTGTAGATACAAATTCAGATTTTCAGGTATGTATAAATTAACTTGTGTCCCCGTTGACGCGTTAACAACGCGTTGTGTTCAGCAATGTATATGTCACTTTATATAAACATGGATGTCAAACCATGGTAGTGTGTGTAACGTTTATTTTATTAATTTAATATACTTTTTATGCATTGTTTTTAAAAAATCGTGTCGAATGTCGTATTATCATATATCATGCTATAAATAGTATTGATACTATCGATATTATTTATATGACGTCAATTATCGATAGTATATCGATAGTCGACTCTCGATAGGCAACTCTGCAACGCGAATAGTATTGTATCTCATCCTATATTAAAGTCTATTATTATTTTTTTTTTAACTTCACGGTGTAACCCGCATATAGCGGTGTAGGCAGAGGATACCAGAAAACCTAGTGTTAAGACACTCCATTCTCTTTCAACAATTACGTTTCCCACTTTCCGCCGAATTGAGGCGTTACGTGTTGAGTGGCGGAACTCAACGCCGCGCTTTGCCTTGTCGTAGTAGGGAATCGAACCCACAACCTGTCGCGTTTACAGTCGCACGCTTGTGCCTCTGCGCCACGACAGGCGTTATTATTTAAATAATTTAAATGGACTAAATTAACATTATTTTTTGTTTCAGTCTCCAATACTCAGTCTTTCACACTCGCACCCTCTGCTCATAGTTGCCATATATAGAAATAATGCCCATATATGGAACTTGAAGAGCAGTGATGCTAAAGTGAACTGCGCGTACGCAGCTAAACGCTGTGTTGGGGGGAATAGGAGTTTGGTATGTAATTTTTATAATTTTTTGTATTTTTTTATCTTCACGCTGTATCCCGCACATAGCAGGATAGGCAGAAGGAACCTGAGGAACCAACGTGTTGAGACACTCCGTTCTTCTGTTCTCTTTCCGCAGAATTGAGGCAGCATTCCTGGGTTTGGTAACAAGGCAAAGCGCGGCATTGAGTTCCGCCACTCAGCAAGCAATGCTTCAACTCGGTGAAAAGTGGTGAACGTAGCGTCTTAACACTAGGTTCTCAAGTTCCCTCTGCCTACCCTGCTATATGCGTGATACAGCGTGAAGCTATAAAAAAAACTGTTTTTATAAATGTTTTTCTGTTTAAAATTTTTCATAAAGATTTTATAAATCTACTTATTTTAATATGGGTGTTCGATACATTTGGGGAGAAATAATTATATTTAAAATATTTTCACTTTGCCACCTTAGTAAAATAAAACGTGGCGTAAGCTTGGACAATTATTATTTTTTTTTTTTATGGATAACGGATGGCAAACGAGCAGAAGGGCCACCTGATGGTAAGTGGTTACCTTCGCCCATAGACATCTACAACAACAGAGACGTTGTAGATGCGTTACCGACCTAGAGGATACAGATGGAGGGGGGGACAATGTAGTCCGCTATCGGAACCACCACATTTTGGGGAAAGGGTAGGTAGGAAAGGGGAAAAACTAACACGCATTGTCTCACATCCGGGTAGAAAACAGAGTGTGTTGACACTACGTACTCTTTGACTACCCTTAAATAAAGCGTGAAACTAAAAAACATCTTCATTTGCGTATAAAACTATGAAAATACTGCATATCTTTACATTTCATGTGCGTGAACCGAAACGTCCCTTTCTATATTTGAAACACAAAACCTCAACCTATACATATTTTGGTTCCAGGCTCTCCTCACACCGGAAGGGGAAGTCCAAATCTACAAACTGACAGAAGAAGATAATCAATTACATTTATTTAATAAATATGTATCATTATTATAATAAATAAATAAAAATTAAAAAAAAAAAAGGGGTATTTAGTTGGACTGAATTATTTATGTGTGTTAATTGCATAGCTTTTTACTGTGAGAACCAATTTTAATGATTCTTTTTTTTTTTTTTTTTTTTTTCGACTGTGTAGTATGCTGTTGGCCCTATTGGCCTCGACAGCGTCACTGGGTTTTGTGGGGGGCCGAGCTTGAAGAGCTCTGACCCTGGCTTGGCCTCCTCGGGAGGAGGACCATCAACTTAGAACTGCAGTGTCACAGGGGCGCCTCCTGCGAGGCCGAACCTCGGCTTGCGAACACTGCTTGTAGTGGGGGACGATTCTCTTTTTATATGAAAGCTAGCGCTTCTGATGTGGTCCCATTTAAATTCAGTCAAGATCTGACAAGTAGTTTTTGACTTATTCATATTTTATGTTTTAGTGCAGTTTCTTTGAAATCAGTTTTCTTTTCTTTTTTTTTAATTTTAATTATATTAATTGGCAATTCGTAGTTTTTGTACTAATAAAAATATCTCATCAGGCAACACATGCGCACATAGCTTCACGCTGTATCCCGCATATAACAGGATACGCCGAATTGAGGCATTGCGTGCTGAGTGGCGGAACTTAACGCCGCACTTTGCTTTGTTACCAGAGCGAGGAAATGAAAATACTAAACTTTTCTGTCTCGTTTAGTAGTACCAGTAGCTACCATTTTCAATATTTATTAAATAAATTAAATCTTTAATATCTATTTATATTTTGAAAAAATAATAAATTTTTAGCAAAAAAATATTTTAGAAACAAAAATTTAAACGTCACAGGATTCGAACCCACGCTATTCCAATTCAATTAAATTTCAATTTTAATACGTATCTAATATATATATCACCTATTTAAAAAAAGGAGGTTACACATACACATATAAAAAAAAAATAAAATACTAATTTTTAATAAAAAAAAAACCATATGTACATTATAGACTATATATAACAAAAATCTATATAAACGGTTCCATACAAACGTTGGTACCCAATACTTTGTTCTAATTAACGAGCTAGTGTCACCACTCTCTGTTTAACCCTTTGCACTGAGGAGTCACTTAAAAAGGAAAAAAGAGTCATTAAAACTTTACATACATACATACATGCATCATGCAGCTTCACGCTATACCCCGCATATAGCAGGGTAGGCAGAGGGAACCTTGTGTTAAGACACTCCGTTCCCCATTTACCGCCGAATTGAGGCATTGCGTGCTGAGTGGCGGAACTTAACGCCGTGCTTTGCCTTGTTACCAAACCCAGGACATGAAAAATTACATTTCCTGGAGCGGGAATCGAATCCACAACCTGTCGCGTTTACAGTCACACGCTTGTGCCACCAAAATTTTGTCTTTATTTTCTTTTTATGGATAACGTATGGCAAACGAGCAGAAGGACCACCTGATGGTAAGTGGTTACCTTCGCTCATGAACATCTACAACACCAGAGATGTTGTAGATGCGTTGCCGACCGACGAGGATACAGATGGAAGGGGGGACAATGTAGTAGTCCGCTATCGGAACCACCACATTTTGGGGAAAGGATGGGTGGGAAACCTGGCTTACATGCCATCGAACCGGAACACATCATAAGATATTTGACGGTCCGTCTTTGACATGATAGTGGTCGCGAGGCACTCGGAGTTCGAACCTCCTACCACCTAAGTTGAAAGAAGATAATGCAATAAGGACTCACTTGAAAAAGGGAGTCCTTGAAAATTATTTTTAAGAAGGACTCCTCTATAGAGACAATGTAAATAATTTAGAATAGTTATGTTATATTAACAATAAAAAAAAACTTTCGAGTATAAAAAAACGTCCGAGAACTTTCCATTTTACAATTTAAAAAAATTGTAAAAAGACGTTTGTGTGTTAAAGGTTATTATCTAATTAGTGATTTTATAAATGATAACACACCTTGGGAATGAAATGCTCGCTCCAGTCTGTTTCAAAGGTATCATTGCCAATGGTTTACAATTCTTTATTATTGGCAATGATACCTTTGAAAC
>JAKGSA010000471.1:91786-112831 GCA_033558755.1 Philaethria dido
GACCAGTATCTGTGCTACCCTCATTCAGTAAAATTTTTGAAAAAATTATTTTAAATCAAATATTAATGCATTTTGATTTACATAATCTTATGCATGAAAAACAGTATGGCTTTACTAAGGGTCGTTCTACTGCTGACGCTGGTATAAATCTCTTAAAAAGTATCTATGAGGCTTGGGAGGAATCGCAGGATGCTCTTGGTATATTCTGTGACCTGTCCAAAGCATTTGACTGCGTTCAGCACTCTACGTTGGTCATGAAGCTACACCACTACGGTATAAGAGGACGTGCACTCAATCTTCTGGCCTCTTATTTAAGTAACAGGATTCAGAGGGTTGATGTAAATGGCAAGAAATCTCCTGGATCACTAATCAATATGGGGGTCCCACAGGGGTCTATTCTTGGTCCTTTCCTCTTTTTAATATACATAAATGATTTACCATATCTTGTCGGAAAGAGCCATGATATAGTATTGTTTGCTGATGATACTTCCTTAATATTTAAAATGAAAAGGTGTCTAAATGTTTATGACGATGTAAACAATGCTCTTACTAAAATAGTACATTGGTTTAGTGCTAATAACTTACTATTGAATAGTAAAAAAACTAAATGCGTCATTTTCAGAACGCCTAATACAAAAATTGTTAAAGCCAATGTACTGTTGAATGGTGAAGCCGTGGATCCTGTTGATTCTACGGTATTTCTCGGTATCACCATAGACTCCAAGTTACAGTGGGGACCTCATATTGACGGATTGGCGAATAGACTTAGCTCAGCAGCTTTCGCGGTTAAAAAAATTAGATTATTGACTGACGTGGAAACGGCACGTCTTGTTTATTTTAGCTACTTTCATAGTATTATGTCCTATGGCATTATACTGTGGGGTAATGCAGCCGCTATTAATTCGATCTTTGTCCTGCAGAAGCGAGCTATTCGTGCAATCTATAACTTAGGCCCTAAAGATTCCTTAAGACAAAAATTTAAGGAAATTAATATTTTAACAGTTGCCTCTCAGTACATCTTTGAAAATGTACTGTATGTTAAGAAAAATATTAATAATTTTAACAAAGTTGGCGATGCACATAATATAAATACAAGAAATAGGCTTAAACTTGCAGCGCCTGTAACTCGATTGCATCGAGTCCGCAATTCTTTTATGGGACAATGTGTATACTTTTACAATAGGATCCCAGAAAACGTCCGAGAACTTTCCATTTTACAATTTAAAAAAATTGTAAAAAGACGTTTGTGTGTTAAAGGTTATTACCTAATTAGTGATTTTATAAATGATAACACACCTTGGGAATGAAATGCTCGCTCCAGTCTGTTTCAAAGGTATCATTGCCAATAATAAAGAATTGTAAACCATTGTCGAATATAAAAAAAAAAAAAAAAAAAAAAAAAATAAGTCCCGCTGAGTTTCTTACGCCGGTTCTTCTCAGGTCTGAGGCATTAAATTTAGTGAACCGGTGGTAAATTATTTGACGTTCAAAAAATGAAGCTTGTAACTTCTTACTTTGAATAAAATTATTTGACTTTGACTTTGACTTTGACTAAAAGGGACATTAAACAATTACTAGTGTCCCCGTTGACGCGTTAACAACGCGTTGCCTAGCAACGTATATGTCACTTTATATAAACATGGATGTTAAACCATGGTAGTATGTGTAACATATGTGTGTGTCCTTCTCTATATAAACTATAAGTGTACCAAATTTCATGCTCCTCCGTCCGCATAATTTTCGTAAAAAGAAGAACAAAATTTTTGCGTATTAATATTCAAACAAAATATTAAAAATATATATATATTTTTTTTTATAATTAGTAAAATAGAGTTAAGAAAAAACTTTCCAGTGCAAAGGGTTAAAATATTTGAAACATTACCCATCACTTTCTTTACCAACCACATATATTACAAACATTCCCTCAACCGGGATTCGAACTCACGACCTTTAAAAAAAAACTACTAATACTCATTAATTAGAACAAAGCGTATAATTAACCTAATTAATTTAAATAGTTTATTAACTCACCGACGAGAGCGAGTGAGATAGATATATCCAGCCATACGTTAGAGCGAGACAGACATACATTCTACCTTGTGTCAGAGCGAGATGGCAATAGACACCTTGTATATGAAATACTTATATATACAGAGCTTCTTGTAGAGTGAGACGGATATACGACATGCCGTACGTCAAAGCGAGACGGCAATACACACCTCGTTTAAGAATGCTTCCAGCTTCTTTTCAGAGTGAGATAGATATACATATCATAGATTAGAGCAAGACAGATATATGTAGCCAGATGTTAGAGCGAGACAGCAATTAACGTCCTTCCTAATATAAGAATGATGCATCTATATATCTAGTTTCTTTAACGAACGAAATAGGTATACATCATGTCGTATATTAGAGTAAGATAGATATATAGAGCGAGATGTGAAAGTGAGATGGCTACATACATTCTGTTTAACATCTGTTCATCAATCACGTATATCCAGAATGAGATAGATATACAACATGTCATATATTAGAGCAAGACAGATATATAAAACCAGATGTTAAAACGAAACAGCAATACACATCCTGTCTAACATCGGAAAGAGACATCTAAATGTCCAGCCTCTTGTAAGAATGAGACAGATATACAAAACGTCTTACATTAGAGTGAGACAGCTAATAACCAGCCCTATGTTAGAGCGAGACACACTGATTACAAATAAACAAATAATTTACAGTGTCACCTAAAACCGTATAATTACAATAAGTCTATTTTAAATTATATTAATTACGTACCAGACGTGAATAAGTTGATAAGTCAACATGTAAATACACTTTTTTTAAATATTAACACGCATTACAATTTGTTTTATTTAAAGAATAAGACTGTAAATGCGACAGGTTGTGGGTTCGATTCCCACTCCAGGAAATGTAAAGTTTAGTATTTTCTTTTTCTGGGTTTGGTAACAAGGTAAAGCGCGGCGTCGAGTTCCGCCATTCAGCGATCAATGCCTGAAATTCGGCGGAAAGTGGGGAACAGATTTGTTGTAAAAGAACGGAGTGTCTTAACGCTAAGGTTCTCTGGTTCCCTCTGCCTACCCTTCTATGTGCGGGATACAGCGTGAATTCACAAGAAAAAAATCAAATACCAAACAATTAAGCAATTTTTTTAGATATATAATAAGTATATAAATAACATAAAAACAGTAAAAATACCTGCTTTGAAACCTATGTATTTTCGATTTATCAACTTATTAACGCCTGGAACGATTATTTGCTATAAATTATTACTGTAAAATCTCATAATATGGTAAATATTAAATTTTATCAATTATGAAATTAATAATTGTATGGATTTCATTAAAAATTAAGAAAAATTTGTGCTTTTACCAATTAATTTCGTATATTACGGACTTTTACCGTTTAAGAATCAATTTATATAAAATGGTAATTTTTCAAATAAACCATAGTATAAGATTTTACAGTAACACACATATTTACATAAAACCAGCCAAAAGTGATCATAACCCACATAATGATTAAAAAAAAAACAATTAATTTTCATACATAAATAAATAATAATATATTTAATTTAATTTGTATAAACCTTTTGTTTTCAAAAAGATGATTGCTTGAAACACAAAACCTCAACAGTGTCATCACAGACTATAAAAATTACTAAATGATTTGAAACACAAAACCTCAACATTTTTTTTTTTTAACTTCACACTGTATCCCGCACAAAACAGGGTAGGCAGAGGGAACCAGATAACCTAGTGTTAAGACACTCCATTCTCTTTCAACAATTCCGTTCCCCACTTTCCGCCGAATTGAGGCATTGCGTGTTGAGTGACTTTTTAAATTAATATATTTAATATCCATACCAGTCGTGAATAATTTAATAAATAAAAAATTCATACATGAAATGAAACTATTTTAACCGGATTAATCGCGTATAAATATACATTTTTCAAAAGTCAACGTTTCGAACACCTTACAATAGTCCGTAGCCACAGCTGTGTTAAGTTTCCAAGAAGGTCCTGTTAAAATAGTTTCATTTAATATATATTTATGTCATTTTATACCTGAAGTTAATTTACAAGAATTTTTTTAATTATATTCACTCAATAAAAAAAACAAACCATACCTATTAATATTTGAAAAAAATAGCATATAAAGTACAAGTCGACTTATTAAGTTATTCACGTCTGACATACTGACATTTTCATATTGACTGACAGTACAAAAAAATTTTCACCCAAATAATTATAACTGAGAATTGATTTCTATTCGAGGAAGTGATTATATTTAAATTACCCAATCTGTTAACACAATGCACTGCGTTAAACTCCACCATTTAAGGTTTTAACGGGTATGACGAAATATTACGTCATACACCAGCCTACTGCAATTGGCATGACGACATTTTACGTCATGGAAATTAATCGTAATATATTGAACGTATTACGTTCTACATTGTTGTTGTCTATTAAATTATAAAGTGGTTATATATATTCCATCATATTGACGATGCATCAAGAATTTTCATGTTCTTACAATCTGTAGCTGGATTAGTTTATTCTCCCGTTTTTTAACAACAAATTCTCTTTTACCATACAAATTAAAAACAAAACTGTTTTTTTAAATCACCACATAGGTCACACCACTCAGCCAGGATTCGAACCGGGGTACACTATATCAATGATGTAAGTGATGCGGTGTGAGCACTGCACCACCGGGGGGTAGCACCGACGTGATGACTGGAGCAGCACCTCCAACACCCCCAACCGTCCCCACACTGCCCACACCACCACCACAGAATATCACCTGAAAATTTAAAAAATATTATAATAATTAGTATGAAATGACACCATCATGGAACAAACAGCGACTTTTATTTATTTATTATTATTTTTTTTTGTAACTTCAGGCTTTATCCCGAATATAGCAGGGTAGGCAGAGAGAACCTAAGAACCGACGTGTTAAGACACTCCATTCTCTTTAAACAATTTTGTTCCCCACTTTCCGCCGAATTCGAGGCTGAGTGGTGGAACTCAACGCCGTGCTTTGCCTTGTTACCAAACCCAGAAAATGAAAACGCTAAACTTTACATTTTCTGGAGTGGGAATCGAACCCACAATCTGTCGCGTTACAGTCGCACGCTTGTGCCTCTGCGCCACGACAGGCGTTTACTATAATTAATTAGAGATTTATACATATTGCCTTACTTGTGAAACAGGTGTGGCCGGTTGTCCAGGAGTCGCTAACACATACTGCTGTTGCCTGACTCCGCCCACCTGGAAAATATATTTACATATGTAGAATGCCTCAATTTGTCGGAAAGTGGGGAACGGAATTGTTGTAAAAGAACGGAGTGTCTTAACACTAGGTTCCCTCTGTCTATCCTGCTATATGTGGGATGCAGCGTGAAATAAAAAAAATGTAGAAAAAAAATTTTTAGGCAAGTTGGTAAATTATGGGAAGCCAATGTATATTTAGGGAAGCCAGTATATACATTTAGGGAAGCCGGTAATTTTTAGGGAAGCCGATATATTTAGAGAAAGTGGTATAGGATGTCAAGGTATTTAGTAATTTCATTATACAATTTTCGCCATGACCATTTGTTTTAGGTCTATAAGATGTCAGAATTTTTTATTTTTTCCAATTTTATACCCAAGATTTTCCTGGCGGTCTTTTTTTTATGACACCTTGTTTGAGTTTATTTTTTCGAGCTCCATATTTTTCTGGCGAGCTTTTTTTTAGGTCTCATACTTCACGCAAGCCGGTCGGAATCGAGTTGAATGGACGCCTCGCCACTGGCAGAAACATTTTTTTTTTAAATATATTAATGGACTATATTAATGGACCATAATAAATTTGTATTTGTGTGTCCATGAGTATCTCTGTGTGTTTCTGTGCTCCAGTACATATGGTGATCATTTAAATGGGTATGTGTCAGTATATTTGAAAGTGTATGTATTAATTACTTACTTTATATTATAGGTTTTTTTTAAATATTTATTCTAATCACTACGGACATGTGGTCCGTAACTTTTGTCAACTTTTACTATATTTTCATATCACTTAACTAAGCTTATCAAATAAGATATTTTTTTTGCAAAGAGAGTTCAACTATTTTAGTTGCCTACTTAATATATTATTATTACTTATTATAACTAATAATACTTAACATTACTCAATATTACTCTTTATGGGTTTGTATGTGTGTGTTACTGTATTTGTGTGCGTATGTACATATGTACATACGCACACATATGTGTACACATACGCATACATACCTGGTGTATTTGCTGCGGCTGCTGTATGGTCTGTCTTCCATCCGTCTCCACCACTACTTGCTCCATAAATGTTGTACCACTTGCTGTAAAAAATTTAAAAATTATGTTAATTATCACTTTAAATATCTAAGGTTCAAATCCTTGGATAACATTATTTAAAAAAAAAACGTCTTTTTCATATATAGGAGAGTAGTTGAAAAGAATCTTACGTCAATTCAACACAATGCGTGTTGCGAAACTCAACGCCGCGCTTTGCCTTATTACCGAATCCAGGAAATGAAAATACTAAACTTTTACATTTCCTGGAGTGGGAATCGAACCCATAACCTGTCTCGTTTACATTCGCACGCTTGTGCCTCTGCGCCATGAAAGGCGTTTTTTATTTATATAATATAAATATTATGAATTTACTAACGCGCGGCGTTGAGTTCCGCCACTCAACACGCAATGCCTCAATTCGGCGGAAAGTGGGGAACAGAATTGTTGTAAGAGAATGGAGTGTCTTAACACTAGGTTCTCTGGTTCCCTGTGTCTACCCTGCTATATGAGGGTTACAGCGTGAAGTTAAAAAAAAAAAGAATTTACTATGAATAAATGTTTCACTTGAAGGACTCACTACAGGACTCCCTTTAAGGAGGGCTCTCTTCAAATAAACTTAGGAAAGTTATTCCAGAGTCTCACTTCAATGTCACAGTATAAAATTACAGCTATACATATAAAAATACATACTAGTAGTATTACTCGCGGCGTTGCTTGCATTATCACATCCAAACAAACAATGTTGTACCGTCCACCGAGGCTCAAACGGTATATGAGTTTTAACCTGTAATATATAAAAAATATGATTAAATAACAAAAAGAGAAAAAAAAATGCAATAAAAAGTTAAATTATTACGAATAACTCGACAATCAGTCGTCAAATCTTATTCGTCATCAGAAGCACTAGCTATCATAGAAAAAAAGCATCATCAAAATCGGCTCACCCAATAAACAGTTATATATAAGACATAAAAAATACAGCTTATATGAGTACCTCTTCCTTTTTTGAAGTAGGTATTTCAAATTATACTATTTTATTATCATTTTTTTATGGATAACGGATGGCAAACGAGCAGAAGGACCACCTGATGGTAAATGGTTACCTTCGCCCATGAACATCTACAACACCAGAGACGTTGTAGATGCGTTGCCAACCTAGAGGATACAGACGGAAGGGGAGGACAATGTAGTAGTCCGCTATCGGAACCACCACATTTTGGGGACAGGATGGGTGGGATAGGGGAAAACCTGGCTTACATGCCATCGAACCTGAACACATCATAAGATATTTGGCGGTATACTATTATCTATATAGAAAATATTTACAAACATGTTATTTTTAATATTTTATAATAATTTTATCTCTATTATGCAACACTACATTGCTGAATGAATGAATGAAATAAAATGAAGAAATTAACTTAACTTAACTTCACGCTTTATCCCTAGCGGGGTAGTCAGAGAGAACGGAGCGCCAAACGCTACGGTCCCTGTATACCTCTTTCGCCTCGTCCACAGTCATTAACCTCTTCATGCATGCCCTCCTCCTGTTGGGGGTCCTCATGTTTTTTACGTGACCTTTCCTCCAGTATCATTGATACTGTATTCTCGAAGGTCAACCGAGGTCTCCTACCTCTCTTACCGAAGAAGAAATTAGTTTAAAAATATTCAATAAGTCACACCAACACATCTAAATCTTATTAAAAAAGTGAATGCATTAAATGCGCCTGTTCTTGCAAATAACTATAGTTTTTGTTTCATCAAGACGATATCGTTTGGTGACGTCACGTGACGATAGGTATGTGTGCGTGTGGCGGTTGTGTGTGTGTGCGTGTTGTTACACGTACATGTATGTAAGTGTGCACGTGACGTCACACAGTAGCGCTACTAGCGCGACCGAGAAAGAAGAAAATAAAAACAGATTCAATTTTCTTCAGTTACTTTCTACTTAGATATGCTGTTAGCTAAAACCGTTGGTTGTGACTCATTGTACCCGGTTCAAATCCCCCAGTAGGGTATTTTTTTTAATAATTCAAACAAAACTCACCTTGAGCTCAGTGGTCAACATCAATATATGCCTACATGGTAACCGGAACACTTTACTGAATAAGCACGAACACTCCTGGGTTGAAGTCCCGTATTTACATATGGCGGCGCTGCTGTGTCTTCTGAGGGGGAGGGGCTTTATTAATTTATTTATATAATTAAATATTAAATAAAAAGCAGGTTCAAATGTCGTAAAATAAAAATAAATGACCTCTCTTCTATATTATAAATGTGTTTGTAAGTTTGTTTGTTACGCTTTCACGTCAAAACTACTCAATCAATTATCATGAAACATTGTACCCACATCCTTAGACGTGTTAAACATGATATAGGTATCCCTATATCCCTATATTAAGATTAAAATCGAAAAAATAAATTAAAAAGAAATATTAAGACATATATATTAAGTATATATTATTTAATTTATAAAATTAGCGCCTGTCGTGTCTTGAGGCACAAGCGTGCGATTGTAAACGCGACAGGTTGTGGTTTCGATTCCCACTCCAGGAAATGTAAAACTTAGTATTTTCATTTCTTGGGTTTGGTAACAAGGCAAAGCGCGGCGTTGAGTTCCGCCACTCAACACGAAATGCCTCAATTCGGCGGCAAGTGGGGAACGAAATTGTTGAAAGAGAGTGGAGTGTCTTAACACTAGGTTCTCAGGTTCCCTCTGCCTACCCTGCTATATGCGAGTTACAGCGTGGAGTTAAAAAAAATAAATAAAAAATTAACAAAAAACCGACTTCAAATTAAGTACACAAAAAATTGAAATTATTACAAATATCTCACAAACTACTTGTCAGATTTTAACTAAATATAATGGGTTCAAATCCTCCAACATCATTTATTTTTTTTCTTTATTTATATGATATTTGAGGCCATCGTGTCTATGTGGGAAAGTGTCTGTAAACATTATGTATGTGGGTTTGATTCCACTCAGGGAAATGATTATATTTAAATTATTTTCATTTCCTCGCTCTGGTAACAAGGCAAAGCACGGCGTTGAGTTCCGCCACTCAGCACGCAGTGCCTAAACTACGCGAATAGTGGGGAACGGAAATTTTAAGAGAGAACGGAGTGCCTTAACACGTCAGTCCTTATGTTCCCTCTGCCTACCCTGCTGCGGGATACAGCGTGAAGATATAAAAAAAAAAACAGGAAAACGTATAAATAATATCATTCACCTGCCAGCTCTATCGTCCAGGCATTTCTGCGCCAATTTCGTCTGATGACTCATTAGATTATACGCATACTGTGTTATTGTATCTGTTGGCGATTGTTTTAAACTCTCCGTGTCCTAAAAAAAGGATAAAAAAAATTATTTATAATTAATTAATCATTATTATATGTCTAGAGCAGCAGTGAGTAAACTTTTTTAACAGAAGCCTATCCAAATATTGAATTTTATATGTCGTGACAAAAGTCACACTTCTTAAACTAAACTAATTTCTTAAAGTATCTAAATTAATATTCATACTTTAAAAATATTATTAAGAAATCTGAAAAAAAAAATGTTGAATTCATAATATAATAATTTGGGGAAAGTATCATACAAAGACCTTTATCCAATTAAATTCTTACCCTGATACACATTTGACAATTGACAATCTAGCGTATTCACTTTATAAGAAGTTAAAAAGTAACATAACAATGCCCAAGAACAATAAATCTTTCATGTGGGTCAAAACCCCAAAGGCTCCCCTAAAACCCCAAAGGCCCCCCAAGACCCCAAAAACCCACCCTCAACCTGCTGATTGCAAAACTCCTCCTCTCCTCTTCCAGCTGGTTGGCAATATTGAAGAACAGCGACACAAACTCGTCAGGCTGCATTTGACTGCGGACTATATTTTGAAATTTTGCTACAAGACGCTCTAGACCCTGAAATGAAAGAAAGTTATTAAATTTTTGTTATTATGAAGGTCATTGGAAAGGCAAAGCGCGGTGATGATTTCCACCACTCAATGCCTCAATCCGTCGGAAAGTGAAGTGGGGAACGGAAATGTTGAAAAAGAACGGAGTGTCATAAAGAACTTAATATTTAGTCACTGTGTATTGAGTAACAGAACTCAATGCTGCGCTTAGTCACTAAATGAGGAAATAAATATATATGAATATAATTTTTTTTATTTTTTTTCTCTGAGTGTGTACAGAACCCACATACAATTGGTAATGGCGATTAGTTATAGATTCGTTTCCAACTTATGAAAAATATTATAATCAAACACTTTTCAATTCCCCCCTTGATAAGTCAAAGATCATTGGGATAAAACGTGATAACTGGAGTGTAAACACACTAGCTTCTCTCTGACTATCCTACTATATATGAGAAAATGGTATAAATATTTAATTTTTTTTTTTACTTCACGCTGTATCCCACATATAGCAGGGTAGGCAGAGGGAACCTGAGAACCTAGTGTTAAGACACTCCGTTCTCTTACAACAATTCCGTTCCCCACTTTCCGCCAAATTGAGGCATTGCGTGTTGAGTGGCGAAACTCAACGCCGCGCTTTGCCTTGTTACCAAACCCAGGAAATGAAAATACTAACATTTCCTGGAGTGGGAATCGAACCCACAACCTGTCGTGTTTACAGTCGCACGCTTTTGCCTCTGCGCCACGACAGGCGTTTTCGAATTCTTTTTTCTTTCTGCGAAACAAAACACCCAAAAAATATAAATTTATCACAAATAACTCAAAACCAAACCTTAACTACAGTAAAATGGGGCCAAATCAGAGGCACTAGCCATGAGCTATACAAATAAATAAAATTGGTCTGTTTTTATGTAATATTAAAATAACCGCTTTTTACCTTATATGAATATATTTACGGTACATATACCGAAGTACATTTAAATATATAAAAATTACAATTTTTGTCTATTTGTCTGTCTGTTTGTTCCGGATAATCTCTCTCTGAAACAACTGGACCGATTTTGATGAGACTTGGCAGGTAGCTAATGTAATAAGGAGTAACTTAAGCTGCTTTTATTTTGGAAAAATTCTTCTATAATATCTTGTTGAATTCCATGAGGACGAAGTCACAGGCACAACTAGTATAAAAAAGTATCATCAAAACTGATTCACTCAGTAAAAACTTATTACCTAACACACAAAAAAACCTACTCCTTTTTTCAAAGTCGGTTAAACTAACCTTATGTAATATATTAGTATAATTATCCGGTTCCAACCACCCATCAAGTCTGGCCACAGCACCACCACCTCTTGTGAATATCTCCCAGAGGCGGAGAGTGCCAGCACCAGTGCCTATTATACTGCGCTTTAGTACCTGGAAATAGGGAGAAATGAGAAATAGAACTTTACAATAGCTGGGTATTATTTATTTGACCTACAACTGCATCGGCGTGTGATCCCTCTCAACAACGCTAGCACATATGAATCGGTGAGTGCAGAAACAACGTAAGTCCAGATTTTCAAATTTTCCAGGAGAGAGAAGAGCAACACGCATCTTGTCTTTTAAAGCTAATTTAAATCGATTACGAACTTTTGCATTTGTGGCTTACGTTGTTTCTGCACTCACTGATTCATATGTCTTACACGTAGCCGCGATGAAGTGACTAATGTTCGTGCCGAGGCCCCCAAAAACCCCACAGACAAAAGCCCCAATTCACCTGCAACTGCGTTAGCGTACGATCTCCCCTCAACAACGCTAGCACATATATCTTATACCTAGCCGCGATTCTTGTTCGTGTCGAGGCCCCCAAAAACCCCACACACAAAAGCCCCAATTCACCTGCAACTGCGTTAGCGTACGATCTCCCCTCAACAACGCTAGCACATATATCTTATACCTAACCGCGAATAATCTTCGTGTCGAGGCCCCCAAAAAGCCCCACACACAAAAAGGCCCCCTACGCTCACCTGCAGCTGCGCGGGCGTGTGGTCCCCCCTCAACAAGGCTAGTGCATACGTCTTGCATCTTGCGGCCACGTCGGCCGCCACGAGGGGGGGCCCCTGCGCGGCGGGCGCGGGGGCCCCCTCCGCGGCGAGGCGGGCCGACGCGCGCGCCGCCTGCCACACGGAACACGACACGTGCGCTGACGGGAACGCCGTGCGCACTTCCTGTGAGCAAAAACAAGTTTTTTTTTTTTTTATAATTTAAGGCCTAGCGTGGCACAACCACTAAACTGTAGACTGTAGACAAGAAATATAAAATTATATTTAATAACTCTGTAATAACAAATCAAAACGCGGCGTTGAGCTCCACCACTTAAAACGCAATGTCTCAATTTTGCGGAAAGTGAGGAACGATATATGTTAAAAAAAAACGGAATGTCTTAACACGTCAGTTCTCAGGTTTCCTCTGCCTACCCTGCTATGTGCGGGATACAGCGTGAAGATAAAAAAACGTATAAAAAATAACATAAGGCTTATGAATAAATGTAAATAGATTAACAATAATAAAAAAAACCTGCCGACAAGATGACAACGCGTTGCCATAGCAACGTGTATGTCACTTATACGAAACCACGTCAAACAAATTGTAATATATGTATCATTTATTTTATTTATTCCATGTATTACATAATAATAATTTAAGACTGCCACATATCATATGTCTCCGTCCGAACAATTTTCGTAAAAAGGAATACAAACTTTTTTTTTTCCCAATTATTTTAAAATATAGATTAAAAAATAATTGACCTGTCAAATTTCTTACAAACATTTAATATTAATTCAATCATTTTCCGCAAACGCCTGTCGTGGCGCAGAGGCACAAGTGTGCGACTGTAAAGTGACAGGTTGTAGGTTCGATTCCCACTCCAGGAAATCAAGTATTTTCATTTTCGGGGTTTGGTAACAAGGCAAAGCGCGGCGTTGAGTTCCGCCACTCAACACGCAATGCCTCAATTTGGCGGAAAGTGGGGAACGGAATTGTTGTAAGAGAACGGAGTGTCTTAACACTAGGTTCTCTGGTTCCCTCTGCTTACCCTGCTGTATGCGGAATACAGCGTGAAGTTAAAAAAAAAAATCACTAAATCAAAAATGACAATATATTAAACATCCAATTAATTTGATTTTTTAGAAAGGGTCACAATGAATAAAAAATATATATGGCAGTACAAAATTCCCGTAGTTAATATAAAAAGCCATATATTTTTAAAATAACACTCACCTCCTGACACTTGGTGGGGTCACATACAACACACCGCACCTGACGCCACGCGGGGTTACACGACTTGAAAGTCTCTAACAACCACGTTAGATCCTCACCGATTAACGTTGAAATACCTAGAATTATAAATCACATACTTAGACTAAAAAATATATATATTTTTGCAAAATGTATGAGAATTTTGAATTTAGCAGGATTTGTACCCATGCCTCTTGAAAACTAGTCACTGAGCCATATGTGGCAGAAATTTATAAAAAACCTGTACAGAAATGTTAACAAGAAAAATAAATTAAATAATATTACACCTGTTGTGGCTTGAGGCACAAGCGTGCGACTGTAAACGCGACAGGTTGTGGGTTCGATTCCCACTCCAGAAAATGTAAAATTTAGTATTTTCATTCCTTGGGTTTGGTAACAAGGCAAAGCACGGCATTGAGTTCCGCCTCTCAACACGCAATGTCTCAATTCAGCGGAAAGTGGGGAACGGAATTGTTGAAAGAGAATGGAGTGTCTTAACACTAGGTTCTCTGGTTCCCTCTGCCTATCCCGCTGTATGCGGGATACAGTGTGAAGTTAAAAAAAAAAAATATTATAACTCAATTCTTTCTCACATCATTTGAGCAAAGACGTAGTGTTAAAACACTCCTTTCCCCACTTTCCACCCACATTGTAAAGTGTTCAGTAGCAGAACACAACACCACACTATCTTACGAGAGAAAAGTATTTTTTTTTTTCAGTCTCACATGTTTTACTTTTACCTCACCAGAGCAAAAAAATAAAAAAGACAACCATTTCCCCAAATGGGAATCGAATCCATAACCAATTGCGTACTAATTAAAAAAAACCTCACCTGCACTAACTATAACAGACTTCCCATTGCCGTCTTCAGCTAGGAACAAGGTCACATTGTGTTTAACACTTATATTATTCGAAGAATTGCCCACCGTTGGTATTTGACTGTTGAATTCTATACCTGGAAATAATATAAATAAATAATTAACATTCATTACAACAAAATTTTAAAGAAATTAATATTTTGATAATTGCCTCTCAATACATTTATGAAAATGTGGTGTATGTTAGGAAAAATATTAATAACTTGTACCAAAATGTCTTTTTTTTTTTTTTTTTATGGATAACTGATGGCAAACGAGCAGAAGGACCACCTGATGGTAAGTGGTTACCTTCGCCCATGAACATCTACAACACCAGAGGCGTTGTAGATGCGTTGCCAACCTAGAGGATACAGATGGAAGGGGAGGACAATGTAGAAGTCCGCTATCAGAACCACTACATTTTAGGGAAAGGATGGGTGGGATAGGGGAAAACCTGGCTTACATGCCATCGAACCGGAACACATCATAAGATATTTGGCGGTTCGTCTTTGACATGATAGTGGTCGCGAGCCAGACGGAGGGCGAACCTCCTACCACCAAAAAAAATTAGCGATGTCGGAATATTAATACAAGAAATAGGCTTAAACTTGTTGCACCAATAACTCGACAGCATCGAGTCCGTAATTTTTTATGAGACAATGTGTACGCTTTTACAATAGGTTCCCAGAAAACGTCCAAAACTGTTCTATATCACAATTTAAAAAAGTTATGAAAAGACGTTTGTGTGTTAAAGGTTATTACCTAATTAGTGATTTTATAAATGGTAACACACCTTGGGAATGAAATGCTCGCTCCAGTCTATTTCAAAGGTATCATTGTCACTAATTAATAATTGTAAAGTATTGACTGAGGCAACAAAAAAAGTCTCGCTGAGTTTCTCGCGCCGGTTCTTCTCAGGTATGAGGAATTAAATTTAGTGAACCGGTGGTAAATTATTTGACGTTCAAAAAATGAAGCATGTAACTTCTTATTTTGAATAAAATTATTTGATTTTGATTTAATAATTATGTATGTTTTATTTTTTTTTTTTTTTTTTATTGATAACGGACGGCAAACGAGCAGAAGGACCACCTGATGGTAAGTGGTTACCTTCGCCCATAGACATCTACAATACCAGAGATGTTGTAGATGCGTTGCCAACCTAGAGGATACTGATGGAAGGGGGGACAATGTAGTAGTCCACTATCAGAACCACCACATTTTGGGGTGCCACACCACATGTTAACACATTACATAAATTTTAGAATAAAGTGGCAAAAGGGTGCGACTGTAAACGCGACAGGTTATGAGTTCAATTCCCACTCCAGGAAATATAAAGTTTAGTATTGTCATTTATTGAGTTTGGTAACAAGGCAAAGCGCTGCGTTGAGTTCTGCCACTCAGCACGCAATCAAAATTCGGCGGAAAGTGGGGAACGGAGTGTCTTAACACTAGCTTCTCAGTCTACCCTGCTTTATGCGGGATACAGCGTGAAGGTAAAAAAAAATATTATGTATTAAATATACATATGACTTTTTTTAAGTTAAGAAAGTCAACACATAATGTCGAGACATTATGTGTTTCAGGCGGAATATGAAGAACGGAGTGTCTAGACACTAAGTTATTTATTTCAAATAAAAACAAAAAAAGTAACACTATATTGTGGGTATTTGTTTTTTTGCCATTTATTTATTGTTAAGTTATTAAAAATAGTATAAAAAAATATTTTAGAGCTAAAGAACTATTATTAAATCATATATCGAATGACTCAGTGGTAACTTACCTGTCTCTATACACAGAAACTGTGGTACCGCGTTGAAAGCCAGCTGCATACTCGGCGTTGTTAGGTAGATGCATTGTATGCAACCAGATTGGGAATGAAGGAGTTTTACACCTGCATCTGGAAATATAAAATAATTAATTATTAAATAAATTAATTAATTAATTAACAATAAATAAATAATAAATAAATGAGAAAATAAAGAGGTATGCCTGTCGTGGCGCAGAGGCACAAGCGTGCGACTGTAAACGCGACAGGTTGTGGGTTCGATTCCCACTCCAGGAAATGGATTTTTTCATTTCTGAGGTTTGGTAACAACGTTGCACGGCGTTGAGTTCCGCCACTCAGCACGCAATGCCTCAATTCGGCGGAAAGTGGGGAACTGAGTGTCTTAACACTAGGTTCCCTCTGCCTACCCTGCTATATGCGGGATACAGCGTGAAGCTATATTAAAAAAAAGAAACTAATCATAATACATACTGCATATCGTCCATTAATAGAATAAAACGTTTTTTTAAAGTTTTCGTTTTTAACCGATTTGAAAAAAGGACGTTATTAATTTAACTGTATTGATACAGTGTGAAGCTATGTATATATTAAAGTATGTAATAAAGAAGTAAATTGAATAATATTAAAGTCTATTTTTATTATTGAAATGTACTAAGTTAATAATGGTAAAAGGTAAAACCATATCTTACCATAATTTAGTTGTAATTTCCTCACAACATAATCACATTTTTGATTTAACCATCGAACTGCTCCAGCCCCGGTCGCTACTAGTTGAGCTTCTGTTAGTATTATTTGAGCCTCGCTTCTGAAAATAAAAAAAAAACATGAATATCGTGGTAAATACATACATACATACATAGCTTCACGCTGTATCCCGCATATAGCAGGGTAGGCAGAGGGAACCTAGTGTTAAGACACTCCGTTCCCAACTTTCCGCCGAATTGAGGCATTGCGTGCTGAGTGGCGGAACTCAATGCCGCGCTTTGCCTTGTTACCAAACCTAGGAAATAAAAATTCCATTTCCTGGAGTGGGAATCGAACCCACAACATGTCGGGTTTACAGTCGCACGCTTGTGCCTCTGCGCCACGACAGGCGTTATAGTGTGATATTTATGTCTATTCATCTATTAAGCAAGATGTAAAGAACCACTATTATACTGGTAAGACAAAGCGCGGAATTGAGTTCCATCTCTCAACAGTCTCTCAACAGTCCTAACCTAACCTAACTTCACGCTTTATCCCTAGCGAGGTAGTCAGAGTTCCGGAGCGCCAAACGCTATGGTTCCTGCATACCTTTTTCGCCTCGTCCAGTGATTAACCTCTTCATGCATGCCCTCCGGGGGGCCCTCATGCTTTTTACGTGACCGTCCTCCAGTATCATTGATACTGTGTTTTGGAAGGTCAACCGAGGTCTCCCCTTACCTCTCAACAGTCAATGTCTCAAATTCAGACAGAAGGTGGTGAATGGAGTGTGACACTGGGTTCTCATTGACTATATATGCGGGATAAATTGTCAAGCTGCTATGTTTTATATAGCTTACTTTATTTATTTTTTATTTAGTTTAAAAAAACTTAATATTTGTATTACAAAATCATAACGAAATAGACGTCGTTAGTCGAAATTAAAAATATATTATAGAGGAAAGTATATTATTCTATCCAAGAATACTATACAGATGTTAATGTGTGAAATTAAATGCTGTTGATGCTCGCTCAGGAGGATTATCGTTGCTGTAAATTTATTATAAAATTTTATTTGAAAAGAGCTACTGTTGAGTTTGTTGCCGGCTCTTCTCACCAGAACTGCCTTTCGAGCCGGTGATAGCTTCCGTTAGGACTGACACGACTGACATCTTTTGTAAATTGACGATTCAAAAGTGCTTGTAATAGCCTATTTGAATAAAGAATATTTTAATTTTGATAACTATTTCTCCACGTCCCAACTATAACTATCCTTACTAATATTATAAGTTCGAAAGCAACTCTGTCTGTATGTCTGTCTGTCTGTTACGCTTTCTCGCCTAATCCACTAAACTGTTTTTCATGAAATTCGGTATAAAGATAGAACTGAACTAAAAAGGACATAGGATACTTTTTATCGCGAAAAAAATGATAGAGGGGGTTGAAATAGGGGATGAAAATTTGTATGAAAGTTCCTTATTGTCAAACATAAAATCATGTAAGATTGTTTAACTGTTTACAACTTCACCACATAAACCACTTAACCAATTTTGACAAATAGTCTAGACCTTGGGAAAGACTATAAGATACTCCTTATCATATCGCGCGATATAACCGAATATCACGCGGGCGAAGCCGCGGAGGAAAGTTAGTTGTACTATAAGTATGACATTTTTCATAACATTAAGTAGAAATTGAGAGCAAAGTTCTGCAAAGAAAATATTAAAATCATAATATCTAACCTTTCATTAGATTCATTAGGGTTTTCAATGATAGCCACTTCATACTCCTGTCCGTCAACTTGTGTGTTGTTGCTGAGCTCAAACTGCTGGTATGTGTTGCTTGTTTCTTCTACGGCTTGCTGGAGTTTAAAAAAACAATAAGTAATTATTTTAAAAGAAGAAGATAGAAAGAAAAATAATAGACGCCTGTCGTGGCGCAGAGGCACAAGCGTGCGACTGTAAACGCGACTGGTTGTGGGTTCGATTCCCACTTCAGGAAATGTAAAATTTAGTATTTTAATTTCTTGGGTTTGGTAACAAGGCAAAGCGCGGCGTTGAGTTCCGCCACTCAACACGCAACGCCTCAATTCGGCGGAAAGTGGGGAACGGAATTGTTGAAAGAGTATGGAGTGTCTTAACACTAGGTTCTCTGGTTCCCGCTGCCTACCCTGCTATACGCGTGTTACAGCGTGAAGTAAAAAATAATAAAAATATGATAAAGATTGTAAAATTCATACAGAAAATGCAGGAGCAACAATTAATTATATTATGAGCTCATGTATCAGATTTACTGACTACTTTTGACTGCCAGATATATTTAGAGCGTCTTGACCTGAGTTTGGGTTTAAGGTTTTATTTTGAAGACATGAAAGTTTACAAAATATTAAAATATGAAATTAAGTTACTGATATAATATTTTAATAGCATTTACAGTAAATTTTCATTTACCATTTCAAAATATTTATAACTGAAATGGCCATTTGTAATTTATCTAATTAATCTAAACGCCTGTTGTGACTTGAGGCACAAGCATGCAACTGTAAATGTGACTGGTCGTGGGTTCGATGCCCACTCCAGGAAATGGTATTTTTCATTTCCTGGGTTTGGTAACAAGACAAAGCACGGCGTTGAGTTCCGCCACTCACCATGCAATGCTTCAATTTGGTGAAAAGTGGGGAACGGAGTGTCTTAATAAAGGGTTCCCTCTGCCAACCCTGCTATATGCAGGATACAGTGTGAAGCTATGTATGTATGTATGTATGTAATTAATTTAAAATTCCAGCACACTTTGAAACACACTCTTAATACAAGATATTTCATAGCTGGCAGTCAATGGGTTAAAAATTGAATGTTTCATTTTCTTGCAGATTGAGTGGCAGAATGCAATGACACATAGTCTTACTAGTGCAGAGATATATGAAAATAATATTTAAATATGATTGTTCTTCTGAGTAAGATATGAACCCACATTTACTGTCAAACAATGTACCAATGTACCACCATGGAAAATATGATAGCAATATTTTTTTTTTACGGATGGCAAACGAGCAGAAGGACCACCTGATGGTAAGTGGCTAACTTCGCCCATGAACATCTACACCAGAGATGTTGTAGATGCATTGCCAACCTAGAGGATACAGATGGAAGGGGAGGACAATGTAGTAGTCCGCATCTCACATTTTGGGGAAAGGATGGGTTAGAAAGGGGAATATAAAATATATTAACTAATTGTAGAAATTATTGAAGTTGCAGAACTTAATTTGTGTGTATCATCTTCATTTCCCTTATGGAAATAGGGTAAGACATGATTTTAGGTATTTAGAGAAATCCCTTTAGTTCCTAATTAAACACTAAAGGACATCTTTCTATGACCAGTAGTAGTTTTGCCAGCACATTTTCTATCAATCACAAAATAATGCAAGTATTTTGTATATAGATATAGATATTGTTGATTGTAATTTAATAATATTTTAAATGAATTTTATAAAAAAAGTATGTCTTGTCCTTGTAATTGTATGCGGTATTCACCTTAAAAGGTAATGCATTTAGCTATAAGAATAAAAACAAATTATTGTAAAATTATATCCGATAATTACCACTGGTGAATCTAATAAATTAATAAATAAATAAATTGGCTGACTGAATATGATGATAACTTGATATAATAATTATATTTGTTAAATAGGTGGCTACTGTGAACCATCAATTTTAGTATAAACTAAGTAAAGTAATTGTGTGGTGTTAGATTTCACATGTAGTGTTTTTAAAGAAAAGTCAGATAGACAAAGAACAGGTTTATTCCTATTCATTTTGTAAAAGCTACAATATGTTGTGTTTAATTGATTATATTTAAGTTTTACACTTTTTTGCAATTATTATACACATTTGTCTTCCTAGATAACTTAGGCCTACTATTTCCAAATGATTATAACATAAAAAAATAAAAATATTTAACAACTTACATTATTAACTTCAGTTGCATTTTGAACAAATGTGCTGCCTTCCTCCTCTGGATCTCCCTTAACATCATAAATAGTTTCAGCCATTACAATTCTGCCAGACGAATCCATGGTCCACATGCCTCCGAAAGCAAAATTCGAGGGGTTACCACTTTGCTCGTAAAGGATCACAGTATTAGGACCCAACTGGACCGGTTCTCCCTTCACATTAACAAAGACTGG